>OY992891.1:18557314-18559814 GCA_963921405.1 Cepaea hortensis
CCGTAATCTCTTCCAGTCTTATGATATTGCTCTATTCTGGTACAGCAATCTTGTATAAATTGATTTTTGCCCTTTCTTGTGTTCTTTCTTATTTCTCGAGTTAAAGATTTATACTTCATCCTACTGTTATCGGATTCACCTCCTTTCTGTTTCAGTTCCCTTCGTTGTTTTATTAATTCTAACGTGTCTGATGTAATCTATGGCTTAAGTTGCTTTTTCTTGGTCGGAATTAAATCTTTGGCTGCAGTTATCAAGATATCTCTAGCTTCTACTGCCAGTTCATCAGGTGTCATTTCCTCTTGTACAGACATCAAGACCCCAAAACGACTCCTAACTTCTACAGTGTATGCATCTGGTATTTTTGTGAGACCAAAGCGAAGTGGCCTTGGTCCTTGGATAAGCTTTTTGAGTTTTAATTTTTGATCTGCTTCTAATAACTGATGATCCTTATCACAGTCTGCACTTCGTAGGGTTTTTGCTGATGTTGTGCTTGATCTACATTTTCTTTCTATTAAATAATGTTTATTTAATTTAAGTTAATTCCGATTTAATTCCGACCAAGAAAAAGCAACTTAAGCCATAGATTACATCAGACACGTTAGAATTAATAAAACAACGAAGGGAACTGAAACAGAAAGGAGGTGAATCCGATAACAGTAGGATGAAGTATAAATCTTTAACTCGAGAAATAAGAAAGAACACAAGAAAGGGCAAAAATCAATTTATACAAGATTGCTGTACCAGAATAGAGCAATATCATAAGACTGGAAGAGATTACGGAATGTTCAAAGAAATGAAGTTATTGACAAGAAATGTTCAACCTCAACTGAATGTTATCTGTGACAAGATGGGAAATACCTTAACAGAATCTAGACAAATTCTAGAAAGATGGCAGGAGTACTGCAGTGGAATGTATGATATGAGTGACAGTGAGGATATGAATGAGATACATGAGCCAACGACAGAAGAGACAGAACCTGAACCCTAATTAGATGAAATTGCATGGGCAATAAAGAACCTGAAGAATGGTAAATCATCTGGATGTGATGAGATACCAGCTGAGCTAATTAAAGCGGGAGGAAAAGAAAGCATACCAATCTATCACGCATTATGTAAAAAGATATGGAAATATGGTAAATGCCAAAAGATTGGAAGAGAACTATCTTCATTCCAATACCAACAAAGGGCAACCTGAAATTATGCACAAACTATAGAACTGTTGCCCTGATCAGTCATGCAAGTAAAATCCTACTAAAAATCATAATGGGAAGACGTCGTAAGGAAATGGAAGAAGAAATTAACGTGGTTCAAGCTGGATTTAGAAAAGGTAGAGGAACAAGAGATCAAATTCTCAATATGCGTTTAATAATAGAGAAGTGCAGAGAATTTAATGTAAACCTATTCTCATGTTTTGTGGATTATTCAAAGGCATTTGACTGCGTACAACATCAGAAACTTTGGGAAATCATGAGGAATATGGGCTTTCCACCACATATAATACAACTCATAAGAATGCTCTATCTAGACCAACAAGCAGCAGTTAGAATAGATGGCGAGACATCAGATTGGTTTGACATCAAGCAAGGAGTCCGTCAGGGCTGCGTGCTGTCACCATATTTGTTTAACCTGTACGCCGAAAATATAATGAGAAATGTAAGAGATGATGTAAATAGGGAGCTATATGATGCCCTAAATATCGGTGGCCTTGACATGCCAGAGATTCGGTATGCTGATGATACAGTATTGCTATCCACAACACATACATTGGCACCTTTCCGTCTTGACAGACGATAGTTTGGTACATTGTGCTTCAAAAAGGCTTAATAACTACGACCCATGGTGCTATCCACAACACATACTGGTATAGAAAACCTAATAGCCTTAACCAAATTGAATAGTGAAAATTACAACTTATATCTTAACATAGCAAAAACTAAGATAATGCATACAGATAAAACCACTATGGAGAAAGAAATATATGTTAATGAGGAAAAATTGGAGGTGGTGGAAAATGTTTAATATCTTGGGTCATTGATTACCAACAACGGTGACACAATGAAAGAAATTAAACGACGACTATCAATTGCTCTTCAAAGACTAAAACAACTGAATAAATTATGTAATGGGACAGACAGAACTACAAAAATTAGATTTTTAAGAGCATGCATCTTTCCCATTGCAACATACGCATGTGAGACCTGAACACTTACTAAACAAGCTGAACAGCGCATAAATGCCTTTGAATATAACTGTTATAGACGAGTTCTAAGAATATCTTGGGTAAAGAAAAGAACAAATGCATCAATACTTCAAGAGCTGAATATTGAAGAAGGTTGGCTATTAAAGACAATAAAACAAAGAAAATTTTAATATTTTGGTCACTTGAAACGTCATGAAAGTTTGGAGAGAACAATAATGGAGGAGTATATGCCTGGGAAGAGAGGAAGAGGAAGGCCAAAGAGAAGATGGGTGCAGGATGTGGCGGATGATCTCCAGATGG
>OY992891.1:18562314-18612314 GCA_963921405.1 Cepaea hortensis
TGTAATTTATCTGTTTGTTTTTCTGGTTGTTTGCGTGTTTGGATGTAATCAATCTACTAATCTACCTTCTAATCTATGTTTCTAACTCCTATGTGTATGTATGTTAGTTTTTTAAGTGTCATAATTTGGTTAAATGCGGCCACAAACAGGTGTATAACACTAATTCGTGACTACATTCCGTTGTTATGAAACCCAAAATACTGTAATCTACGTTCTAAACTATATTACAGACAACACATTCACACTTGCACATTTTTACTAACGAAAACAACATTAACACAGAGAAATACTAAAATTTGCGCCAGGCAGCAGAAGAATTCGCTGACTGATTTCACTCTCTCCCGTCTATTTTACATTCGCTCTCACTTCCACACTTCTGTCACACTCCTTTCACCCTTAATTCTGTCACACATCTTTTATCCTTCCACACTAATCCTTCCAATTATTTAAAAAACCTTGGAGTGACACTGTACAGGTTTGGCTCAGTTTAAGATAGTTGAGCCCCATGACTGTGCGAAAGTCGCTGCACAAGTCATGTATTTACAATATATTTACATGGACGAGAAAGGGTTTATGGTTTGTCCCCTTGGTCTCATCATCCACTATATTACACTAACACAAAACTCTACATTCTAACATACCATTCTAATTCTATAACTAAGTATTTAATGTGTTACCTAAATTTATTAAATTTGTTATGTTAATTATATGATATGCTTATATTACTTCTTATTTTTCTCTAATCTAAGGGATGTAATCTAACTATTTAAATGTGATTGTTGTGATGTGAGTTATGTACCTTAATTAAATGGGTGATGTGAACACAATTTATGTATTTTTCTAAATACTATGCTAAATAATGTTTTTAAATGCACAAAGGAATTATATGAGTGATATTCTTAATCTAAATGGTGTAAATGATGTATGTTACCTTATCTACTCTTTTTAATCTATTATGATGTCAAATGATGATACTAATAAATGGTAATATCTTAAATATGGTATGGTTTTATTAAGATGGAATAAACTAAACTAAAATGAAGCTAAGTGAAATATAACAATCTAAATGGTACTAATGCTATCAATACTTTAATTTAGCTTATAATTAACTATTTTTACGTCTAAATTAATATTCTAATTTAATTCTAATGGGTTAATTACTGTACTAACTACACTTAAAATAAATGAGAACTATTATATTTCCTAACTTACATCTAATTTATCACTATCTTAAAATATTATATTACATATCACAATAAGTTTATATACATGGTATTCAGTTTCCACAGGTTAGTAGTTGCCTTCATGTATGTATAATGGTTGTATAGGCATAATCTATCTACACACTTTGCCTGGGTATCTGAAATACCTTGCACAGTCATCATAGTGTTCTATTGGTAGTGCACGTGTAGAGATCGCTGGTGTCGTAGCTCAGTCTTTTCGTGTCTGTAATTAAGCATTGTTCTGACACTGTTTTTTGCGCTTCACACAAATGATACACCGGAATGGAGCTTAGTTGGTAATGAGCTGTCCTATTTCACACGGTGATATCTACGTTTTGCAGCACAGTTCTTCACTTGATGTCTACGGACACATGATAGTTCATTGTTCTTGGTACATGATTAAGCACATCATGTCTATGTATATGTAACCTATTTTACATAGAATAATATAATATATTCATGTACTACCTATCACTCTACATTTATATGTGGGATTTCAGGTATTTCTACCCCAGATAGTAAAATTAGTGACCACCTGTATATCCGGTCATTTCGATGCATACCACTCTGTATGACCGTGATCGGGGAGTTGTCGGTCTGGACAATGCAGTGAACATCCGTCAGAATTAGATGGAGCTTTCTCACCGTATAGATGACGCTTAGGGTTGCAACTGTGATATGGAATCTCTGGACTCAGCAGGTGTGATCTTACGGCTCACGTAGCAAATCGGGTGGAAGATGCTCTCAAAAATTTGGCCTAGTACTGATGGCATCTGTCCTGGAATAATAAACGAGCCTAGGATTAGGCAAGCGGAGGATTGGAATATTACAAAAAAGGATTTTCATTTTTGACAGTGCAGAAATTAATAATGCATCTTTGACATTTCATTTTTACAGATGCTTTTAAAACATTGGAATATAGAATTATAATTTCTGAGTAATTTACTAATCCCAAAAAGCTTCTGACCTTCTTCTTTCTAGTAGACATGGTCAGATTCATAATTTTAGTACTAATTTTCTGGTCAGTCTTTAGTTGATCTTGAGAAATGACATGGCCCAAAAATTCAATTTCTTTTAGGCCTAATTCAACTTTGCTCGGTTTGACAGTGAGACCGAAGAGTCGCAACCTATGAAAGACATGTCTTAGTTTCAGTCAGTGTGTTGTCCAGTCATCAGTTTTCTGATATATTTATGCGTATTCTATAAGTTCACTAAATGTATGTACATTGTCGGATTTGCCAGTCTCGCTAACTAGTGTAGTTGCGTTGTGTATGTCTGTCGTCTGATTACTAGGTGTGGATGCACTATGTTCGTCTGTCTCTACTTATGTGTCTTGTTGTGGAAAGTAAAGTTTTAACATGTTGACATGGAATATCTTTAAGTGTCTGTTTATCGACATTCCATAGTCAACATTGGAAATGTCACGTAACACCTTGAATGGTCCTTGCCATTTTGCTTGTCTGGAAGTAACCGACGCATGTTTTGATCTGGTTTTCCATCGATTGTTCAAGCACCCTTGTTTGTGTATTGGTAAATTTGACCCTCCCTCTCACAGGTCTAGAAGCCAGAGTAGAAGGTAGTACTTCAACTGTAGGATGTCTACCCTTAAACTTATGTACTAATTGTTGACAGACATTACAAGAAAATACATTACGACAAAATAATTTTATATCATTCCAAAACTCTGGCCAATGAACATGAGCCTGGAATCTAGGCCTGGTTTTGTCTTTTGCCAGGTGCCCAGCAAGCGGTGACTCATGTGCAGGTTTTTGCACAGTTAAGCTGTGTTGTACAGGTTTCACCGTTTGCTGATTCTCATGGTTCTCAGATGTAAAATATCTCGTAAGAAAGCCATTATTAGGTTTAAGGAACCATGAGGCATTTTTGGTCACTTTGGCCCTTTCTTTCAATAATTTTAAGTATGGAGACCTACTAGGATCAGCTTTCTGCTGTTCTATAAATTTCTGTCTGCTGGTGTCATCTGTGCCAGTTGGAGAAAGCAACAGTAGTCTCTCATCTTGTAGTGTGTCTTGATGTTTCACACTGTCTGCTCTTGTTGTTGCATTGGCTGCATTCAATTTCTCCCATGCAACTATTTCCTCACTAGTACATTGTTTCAATTGAGGTAAGCACCCCAAAATTAAATCAGTACAAGGGTTGTTAAGTATTGCACAAGTAAAGGTACCGGAAAGAAAAGGAGAATCAATACGGGCTTTTGCCAAAGGGTAAATTTCAACGTTACCCGAAAAGGTTCGGCATTTCACAGTGTCACCTGTGTAATCACCCGGACTCACTAGTTCTTTTCGAAGACCAATAAGGGTGCTGCCGCTATCCAGCAAACATTGGCATGGTACATCATTGACCATTGCATTGTGGAACACCAAACTGCCTCTGGAGGCTAATGCTGCATTTACATTCTCAGATGAGAATGGTACTGTATGTCCACATTCTAGTTTTCCGTCTGCATGGAATTGGTGACATCGTTCACAGCTGTCGAAGCTTAACATATCGTTTGCACCACACACATCTTCTGCTTGGTTAGTAGGTAAGTCATTTTCAACCTCACACTCATTCTCACTACCACTATCTGAAGAGGTGTCAATCAAAATAGCATTATTGGCTTTCAAACGTTGGCGGCCAAGGCACTTATTAGAATAATGGCCAAAGCTGGAACAAAAAAAAAACATTTGATTGCACGCCTATATGCAGATCTTTTGCTTTGCTGCTTCTTGATAACATTTTCAAGATGCTCCGGGTAATTCGGCGATTTGTCGCACATCGAATAAGTGTCGTGCATAAGTTGACAATACATGCATTTGGATACTTTCCTGTCTTTCTTGTCATACTTCTGAAAAGGTTTTCTGTTACTCTGATAGTTTTTTGGTTGGTCTTTCACAAAGGAAACTATCTCAGAGTCATTTGACGTTTTGAAAATATCTCTGTTGGAAGAAAAATATGCTGAGCCTTTTTTCTCAAATTGCTGGATGTTCTCAATGTCTGACTGTTGCAAAAAATTTAGCAAAAGGAGAAGGTATGGTGGATATTACCTTATCCATAGCTATTAAGTTTTTTAATCTATCAAAGTCTTTTCCTATGTTAGCTGCTTTAAGCCACCTGTCTAGTACACTCTGTACATTTGAAACATAATCAATGAAGGTTTCACTAGGTTTAGGTTTTAGATTTGAGAACTGAACTTGATAACCCGGGGCATCAAGTAAAAAGTGCTGCATAATCCTATCATGGATGTATTGATAGTTAGATCTAAGGTCAATTGGTATAGATTCTATTACTTTAAGGGGCTCACCACTCAGATTCTTCATATAAATAGGAGCCCACATCTCTAAAGGAACTTGGTGATATTTAAATTGATACTCTACATTCTCTGTCCAGGCAGATATGGAGTCCTCTTTACAATATGGTTTGATAATATTTTTGTATTTGTTGAACTTATTTTCCTCTTGTTGAATTCTTAGTTTAGTGGCAGAGACCTCTGCGTGTGAGTCTACCTCCATGCCTTTCATCTTTAATTGTGTCTCTGATTCTATTTGAATTTGTTTTTCCTTAACGTCTATTTCTTTTTGCTTTAAATCTAATTCCTTTTGTTTTAATTCTTTCTCTTGATCTAATTGCTTTTGTTTCATTTCCTTATCATGTTGTAATTGTTGTTGTTTTGTTTCTATTTCTTTTTTCTTTAAATCTAATTCCTTTTGTTTATTTATCTCAGCTAGTTGTATCTGATGTTGTCTATCCTGTTCTCTTTCTCGTGCGCGTTCGTCTCTCTCCGCATTCTCTTTTCGTGTTTGTTCCTCTTTTGCTTCTTTAAATTTCTGATCTGCATATTGTTGTAGCTCTTTTCCTGTGTATTCTAGATCTTTACCTGCTTTTATAAAATCGGATAACGTGGCCATGCTGTTTAGTACTTTAGCTAGCGTTGATCTGGACTACTTTGTTTATTTAGCTATGTCTCTATGATGTTTTATATTTGTTCCTTGTTACGGAATATTAATTTTATTTCCAGTTTATATGTTGCACAAAATTTCAATGTTGGAAAATCAGAGCACAAAAATATGATAGTGTATCACAAGCTGAAAAAGAGATGCACTATTAATCACAATGCATGCCAAAAATATAGGTATACTCAACTTAATGTTCCCGAGAATCAGGGAACGGAACTCCGTTGACACAGGTCACCTCGTTTGGTACTTTGGGGTGAAGACACGTTTCGTACGTAGGACACAATATTTGGCACACCGGCGTATGTACTCAGCTGTTGTCAGCCCTCTGATATGCAGGGCAGCAGTAAACACGCCTACTGCACGATATGATTTACCCGACAACTAAGGACAATGACTTAGACAATGACAGACTCACGAACAACTAGAACATGTATTAATTAAATTTAATGTCACTGTCCTGTCTTTGTTCTAAACAGTAATTGCATTTCGTTACTAACCTAGTTAATGTCTGTAAGCGTTGTGCAGCCAAGTCTCGTATGCTAGGCAGAAAATAGTTCCATCGCGACGATTAACAAAGAGAAATTAGAACCAAAAATATGAATAACTGCTTTTAAATAAATATGAATAACATAATGATGTTTAAATAAATAAATATATTCATTTAGTAATTCAAATAAACAAATAATAAATAATATAAAGCACAGATTCAGGCGAGACGCCGCTAAGCGATCTTGTAAACACCCGACTGCTTTATGCTAATGACGCCGAACAACTGTTTGTCAATCAATCTACGTCACAGCCGCAGCGCTATTTTTAGTTCTCAAAAATCGATATTGTCGGCTGACAGTGTATTGCTCCGCCCTGAATCATTTTTGGTGCTTATTCAAGAATGAATTGGTAAATACATAAATAAATATAAGAAAATAAGAATATTAATACTTACAGCTTTGAAGAATACATGTTTTCAGTAAATAAACATTTTATAAACACAATTAAACACTATTTTGTCACGATCGGCACACTTCTAGCCTGCAAATTGCTCTTGTCTGCACAAATTACCGTTACTACAAAAATTAAACCCTAGTCTGGAGCCCGTGGATGAGTGGATTAGCTTGAACTTTTCGTTCAAGCTTCACTTCTTGACACCACAATTACCCTTGCCTGTCAACAACTCAACTGACAGGCATCATCGGGTACTTCTGGCACACCATACAAGACAACTTGCAAGTCGTGTGCGAGGAAAATAAATGGTACATTTTATTGCCGTTGGCTCGCTACAATCAGTGAACAGTCGCTATTGAAACACACAACATAAAGCCACAGTATTATCTATCACGAGCTGCTAACCCCTATGCTAACTTTCTACACAACTAAACACAAGAAACCCCATCGCTACTCTAACGAAGTGCACACTACAAGTCCTGTCCTCCCGTCTGACAATCTTTCATCCCCTCGTCACACACCACGTGGATCGACCTTGACCTTGGTGCGTGTTGCCTCACATGGCATGCTGATCGCAGACGTGGTAACTTCTCCGTGGCTACCACAAGGCGTGATGCTATCGTGATTAGAGTGCTAACTCTCTGAACAACGCCTGCGTGTCTCATGAGGGAATTGATAACCATCTCCCATTACCTCATCTCCCCTGCCCTTACCTCGGGCACCGTATCACCTCCTGGCCTCTTCAAGATTGACTGCTCTTCCTGGCGGAGGGGATGCGGTCGAGTCTTTGACATTGGTGTTGTTATTGTTGTTGGTGTTGTTATTGTTATTGTTGTTGTTGTTGGTGTTGTTGTTGTTATTGTTATTGTTGTTGGTGTTGTTATTGTTGTTGTTGTTGTTGTTGTTGGTGGTGGTGGTGGTGGTGTTGTTGTTGTTGTTGGTGTTGTTGGTGGTGGTGGTGTTGTTGTTGGTGTTGTTATTGTTGTTGTTGTTATTGTTATTGTTGTTGTTGTTGTTTTTGTTGTTGTTGTTGTTGTTGTTGGTGGTGGTGGTGTTGTTGTTGTTGGTGTTGTTATTGTTGTTGTTGTTGTTATTGTTGTTGTTGTTGTTGGTGGTGGTGGTGTTGTTGTTGTTGGTGTTGTTATTGTTATTGTTGTTATTGTTGTTGTTGTTGGTGTTGTTATTGTTGTTGTTGTTGGTGTTGTTATTGTTATTGTTGTTGTTGTTGTTGTTGTTGGTGTTGTTATTGTTGTTGTTGTTGTTGGTGGTGGTGGTGGTGTTGTTGTTGGTGTTGTTATTGTTATTGTTGTTGGTGTTGTTGTTGGTGTTGTTGTTGGTGGTGGTGGTGGTGGTGTTGTTGTTATTGTCATTGTTGTTGTTGTTGTTGTTGTTGTTGTTGTTGTTGTTGTTGTTGTTGTTGTTCACAGTGAGCAGCTAGGTTTAACTGTCAGAAAACAGAGTAGTCTTATTGCGCCTCTCCACAGATGTCAAATTCCAGTACCTGTCTTGCACACCCCTCTGATTTATGAACTTGGAGAGTGGAAAGAGAGATCTGCACCACAGGCCCTGCGGTGATGATACTTTGGTACCGGGCCAGTAGAAATGTACGCCACCTCAGTCCGCTAGATACACATCCTAGCTGGGGATCACACCTGAACGCAATGTATCGGAATTAAAGAGTTAAGACTGGCGGTCTTTCGGGGGGGGGGGGGTCAGACACCAGCAACCAAGCAAGAAACAGCGGCGCTCACCTAACCCGACACCCTACATTGTGCCGCCGTCTTCAGGAGGAGAGTACAAGCCTTATCCTATTGCGGGAAAATGCAAGCTAAAGACTAAATGTCATGGCTGGGTAGACCAGGCTTAAAGTCTACGTCGGCAACTGGTCTAGGATGGGAACTTCCGTCAGGCGGATTTGTGATTCTGGGAATTCCCTTTCTGATATAGACTTCGGCAGTTGCAGTAGATTTGGTCAGACTGGTTTCACAGAGAGCCAGGGCGTGGACCACTAAATTGAGGTTGTTGGTGACCTTTACTTTTGGATTCAACACCCCGTAAGGTTAGCAGAAGTTTGACTACACATTTAGTTTAACATTGACTACATTAAAGTTTACTTACACATTTAGTTTAACATTGACTAAATTAAAGTTTACTTACACATTTAGTTTAAACATTATCTTAATCAATGTTTACAAATACGTTTAGTTTAAACATGACTTAATTCATGTTTGGGTCGACCTGACAGCTCAGGTCAATGTTTACAACTCTGTCTTGATGGGGATTGGAACAACAAAGCCTCCGTGTCTGCAGGCAAACTTACTTTGTCTGTAATGTTACATTAGAAGGTCGTGCGTGGAAGAGCACTTTTTCCTTCAGCCGGCGCTGTCGTTATTTGGAGCAGGCAGGTTCGATTCCCGGTGTGGTCAGTATAGCTTTCGATGTTATATTGCCTTGTGTGTCATCTAATCTCTACTTCCTTCCTCTACGTATATGAGTGCCGATCAATACCTTATATCTCATGCTATCTCAGTGGCCTCAGGGGTTTCCAGCGAATGATATGCATGTATATTGACAATATGTATTGTTATTAAGCTATGAAGATAATATTTAAAAGTATATCATCACCACCCAGTGACGAGTGCCCTGCAGAACTGTTTCCCCAAAACATTCATGTGACATTTCTCTCTACCACAAGCCAGGTATCCACTTATGTTGTATTGTTTTCCTCTAGTTGTCTGCTCCACTGTTATTATTTGTGTTATAATATATAGAATGCCCTATGCGTTATGTTGTATTATTACGCTGTATTGCTATGCTATAGGTTATATTATGTTAAACTATATGTCATGATGTATTGTTATGATATAAATTATACTGTTTTATAATGTAATAAAAACAGCTAGTTGCATATCCTTTACAGGACGTTGCAGTCAACACCAGCATGTTTTGGCTGTTTGTGATTTCTTGGCAAGTTTACATTCAGTAGTTTGCCATTGCTTTCTGAACGACTGGCACCTATACCATTCTATAACGCAAGACGGTCTGCTGCCAAATCGCCTGCAGCTATGTTTCCAACTCGGTATGCAGGATTACGAACTGCGTCCGCAACGCCTTCACCACGGAGCAGGCGATAATAAACATTTTATGTGGCAGTTTCTGGCTACACGTTTAGCTACGGCACTGTTTATATACTAGTGACTGACATGTGTGGACGAGTGGACACTTTTAGATATAGGACTGTTTATGTACTAGTGACTGACATGTGTGGACGAGTGGACACTTTTAGATACAGGACTGTTTATGTACTAGTGACTGACATGTGTGGACGAGTGGACACTTTTAGATACAGCACTGTTTATATACTAGTGACTGACATGTGTGGACGAGTGGACACTTTTAGATACAGCACTGTTTATATACTAGTGACTGACATGTGTGGACGAGTGGACACTTTTAGATACAGCACTGTTTATATACTAGTGACTGACATGTGTGGACGAGTGGACACTTTTAGATACAGCACTGTTTATGTACTAGTGACTGACATGTGTGGACGAGTGGACACTTTTAGATACAGCACTGTTTATGTACTAGTGACTGACATGTGTGGACGAGTGGACACTTTTAGATACAGCACTGTTTATATACTAGTGACTGACATGTGTGGACGAGTGGACACTTTTAGATACAGCACTGTTTATATACTAGTGACTGACATGTGTGGACGAGTGGACACTTTTAGATACAGCACTGTTTATATACTAGTGACTGACATGTGTGGACGAGTGGACACTTTTAGATACAGCACTGTTTATGTACTAGTGACTGACATGTGTGGACGAGTGGACACTTTTAGATACAGCACTGTTTATGTACTAGTGACTGACATGTGTGGACGAGTGGACACTTTTAGATACAGCACTGTTTATATACTAGTGACTGACATGTGTGGACGAGTGGACACTTTTACATACAGCACTGTTTATATACTAGTGACTGACATGTGTGGACGAGTGGACACTTTTAGATACAGCACTGTTTATATACTAGTGACTGACATGTGTGGACGAGTGGACACTTTTAGCTGCAGCACTGTTTATATACTAGTGACTGACATGTGTGGACGAGTGGACACTTTTAGCTACAGCACTGTTTATGTACTAGTGACTGACATGTGTGGACGAGTGGGCACTTTTAGATACAGGACTGTTTATATACTAGTGACTGACATGTGTGGACGAGTGGACACTTTTAGATACAGCACTGATTATATACTAATGACTGGCATGTGTGGACGAGTGGGCACTTTTAGATACAGCACTGTTTATATACTAGTGACTGACATGTGTGGACGAGTGAACACTTTTAGATACAGCACTGTTTATATACTAGTGACTGACATGTGTGGACGAGTGGACACTTTTAGATACAGCACTGTTTATGTACTAGTGACTGACATGTGTGGACGAGTGATCACTTTTAGATACAGCACTGTTTATGTACTAGTGACTGACATGTGTGGACGAGTGGACACTTTTAGATACAGCACTGTTTATGTACTAGTGACTGACATGTGTGGACGAGTGGACACTTTTAGATACAGCACTGTTTATATACTAGTGACTGACATGTGTGGACGAGTGGACACTTTTAGATACAGCACTGTTTATATACTAGTGACTGACATGTGTGGACGAGTGGACACTTTTAGATACAGCACTGTTTATGTACTAGTGACTGACATGTGTGGACGAGTGGACACTTTTAGCTGCAGCACTGTTTATATACTAGTGACTGACATGTGTGGACGAGTGGACACTTTTAGATACAGCACTGTTTATATACTAGTGACTGACATGTGTGGACGAGTGGACACTTTTACATACAGCACTGTTTATATACTAGTGACTGACATGTGTGGACGAGTGGACACTTTTAGATACAGCACTGTTTATATACTAGTGACTGACATGTGTGGACGAGTGGACACTTTTAGCTGCAGCACTGTTTATATACTAGTGACTGACATGTGTGGACGAGTGGACACTTTTAGCTACAGCACTGTTTATGTACTAGTGACTGACATGTGTGGACGAGTGGACACTTTTAGATACAGCACTGTTTATATACTAGTGACTGACATGTGTGGACGAGTGGACACTTTTAGATACAGCACTGATTATATACTAATGACTGGCATGTGTGGACGAGTGGGCACTTTTAGATACAGCACTGTTTATATACTAGTGACTGACATGTGTGGACGAGTGAACACTTTTAGATACAGCACTGTTTATATACTAGTGACTGACATGTGTGGACGAGTGGACACTTTTAGATACAGCACTGTTTATATACTAGTGACTGACATGTGTGGACGAGTGGGCACTTTTAGATACAGCACTGTTTATGTACTAGTGACTGACATGTGTGGACGAGTGGACACTTTTAGATACAGCACTGTTTATATACTAGTGACTGACATGTGTGGACGAGTGGACACTTTTAGATACAGCACTGTTTATGTACTAGTGACTGACATGTGTGGACGAGTGATCACTTTTAGATACAGCACTGTTTATGTACTAGTGACTGACATGTGTGGACGAGTGGACACTTTTAGATACAGCACTGTTTATGTACTAGTGACTGACATGTGTGGACGAGTGGACACTTTTAGATACAGCACTGTTTATATACTAGTGACTGACATGTGTGGACGAGTGGACACTTTTAGATACAGCACTGTTTATATACTAGTGACTGACATGTGTGGACGAGTGGACACTTTTAGATACAGCACTGTTTATGTACTAGTAACTGACATGTGTGGACGAGTGGACACTTTTAGCTGCAGCACTGTTTATATACTAGTGACTGACATGTGTGGACGAGTGGACTCTTTTAGATACAGCACTGTTTATATACTAGTGACTGACATGTGTGGACGAGTGGACACTTTTAGCTGCAGCACTGTTTATATACTAGTGACTGACATGTGTGGACGAGTGGACACTTTTAGCTGCAGCACTGTTTATATACTAGTGACTGACATGTGTGGACGAGTGGACACTTTTAGATACAGCACTGTTTATATACTAGTGACTGACATGTGTGGACGAGTGGGCACTTTTAGATACAGCACTGTTTATGTACTAGTGACTGACATGTGTGGACGAGTGGACACTTTTAGATACAGCACTGTTTATATACTAGTGACTGACATGTGTGGACGAGTGGACACTTTTAGATACAGCACTGTTTATGTACTAGTGACTGACATGTGTGGACGAGTGAGCACTTTTAGATACAGCACTGTTTATGTACTAGTGACTGACATGTGTGGACGAGTGGACACTTTTAGATACAGCACTGTTTATGTACTAGTGACTGACATGTGTGGACGAGTGGACACTTTTAGATACAGCACTGTTTATATACTAGTGACTGACATGTGTGGACGAGTGGACACTTTTAGATACAGCACTGTTTATATACTAGTGACTGACATGTGTGGACGAGTAGACACTTTTAGATACAGCACTGTTTATGTACTAGTGACTGACATGTGTGGACGAGTGGACACTTTTAGATACAGCACTGTTTATGTACTAGTGACTGACATGTGTGGACGAGTGGACACTTTTAGATACAGCACTGTTTATATACTAGTGACTGACATGTGTGGACGAGTGGACACTTTTAGATACAGCACTGTTTATATACTAGTGACTGACATGTGTGGACGAGTGGACACTTTTAGCTGCAGCACTGTTTATATACTAGTGACTGACATGTGTGGACGTGTGGACTCTTTTAGATACAGCACTGTTTATATACTAGTGACTGACATGTGTGGACGAGTGGACACTTTTAGCTGCAGCACTGTTTATATACTAGTGACTGACATGTGTGGACGAGTGGACACTTTTAGCTGCAGCACTGTTTATATACTAGTGACTGACATGTGTGAACGAGTGGACACTTTTAGATACAGCACTGTTTATGTACTAGTGACTGACATGTGTGGACGAGTGGACACTTTTAGATACGGCACTGTTTATATACTAGTGACTGACATGTGTGGACGAGTGGACACTTTTAGCTGCAGCACTGTTTATATACTAGTGACTGACATGTGTGGACGAGTGGACACTTTTAGATACAGCACTGTTTATGTACTAGTGACTGACATGTGTGGACGAGTGGACACTTTTAGATACAGCACTGTTTATATACTAGTGACTGACATGTGTGGACGAGTGGACACTTGTAGCTACAGCACTGTTTATGTACTAGTGACTGACATGTGTGGACGAGTGGGCACTTTTAGATACAGCACTGTTTATATACTAGTGACTGACATGTGTGGACGAGTGGACACTTTTAGCTGCAGCACTGTTTATGTACTAGTGACTGATATGTGTGGACGAGTGGACACTTTTAGATACAGCACTGGTTATGTACTAGTGACTGATATGTGTGGACGAGTGGACACTTTTAGCTGCAGCACTGTTTATGTACTAGTGACTAACATGTGTGGACGAGTGGACACTTTTATCTACGGCACTTTTTATATACTAGTGACTGACATGTGTGGACGAGTGGACACTTGTAGCTACAGCACTGTTTATGTACTAGTGACTGACATGTGTCGACGAGTGGACACTTGTAGCTACAGCACTGTTTATGTACTAGTGACTGACATGTGTGGACGAGTGGGCACTTTTAGATACAGCACTGTTTATATACTAGTGACTGACATGTGTGGACGAGTGGACACTTTTAGATACAGCACTGTTTATGTACTAGTGACTGACATGTGTGGACGAGTGGGCACTTTTAGATACAGCACTGTTTATATACTAGTGACTGACATGTGTGGACGAGTGGGCACTTATAGATGCAGCACTGTTTATATACTAGTGACTGACATGTGTGGACGAGTGGACACTTTTAGATACAGCACTGTTTATGTACTAGTGACTGACATGTGTGGACGAGTGGACACTTTTAGATACAGCACTGTTTATGTACTAGTGACATGTGCGGGCGAGTGGACACTTTTAGATACAGGACTGTTTATGTACTAGTGACTGACATGTGTGGACGAGTGGACACTTTTAGATACAGCACTGTTTATGTACTAGTGACTGACATGTGTGGACGTGTGGAAACTTTTAGATACAGCACTGTTTATGTACTAGTGACTGACATGTGTGGACGAGTGGACACTTTTAGATACAGCACTGTTTATGCACTAGTGACATGTGTGGACGAGTGGACACTTTTAGATACAGCATTGTTTATGTACTAGTGACTGACATGTGTGTACGAGTGGACACTTTTAGATACAGAACTGTTTATGTACTAGTGACTGACATGTGTGGACGAGTGGACACTTTTAGATACAGCACTGTTTATGTACTAGTGACTGACATGTGTGGACGAGTGGACACTTTTGGATACAGCACTGTTTATGTACTAGTGACTGACATGTGTGGACGAGTGGACACTTTTAGATACAGCACTGTTTATGTACTAGTGACATGTGTGGACGAGTGGACACTTTTAAATACAGCACTGTTTATGTACTAGTGACTGACATGTGTGGACGAGTGGACACTTTTAGATACAGCACTGTTTATGTACTAGTGACTGACATGTGTGGACGAGTGGACACTTTTAGATACAGCACTGTTTATGTACTAGTGACTGACATGTGTGGACGAGTGGACACTTTTAGATACAGCACTGTTTATGTACTAGTGACATGTGTGGACGAGTGGACACTTTTAGATACAGCACTGTTTATGTACTAGTGACTGACATGTGTGGACGAGTGGACACTTTTAGATACAGCACTGTTTATGTACTAGTGACTGACATGTGTGGACGAGTGGACACTTTTAGATACAGCACTGTTTATGTACTAGTGATTGACATGTGTGGACGAGTGGACACTTTTAGATACAGCACTGATTATATACTAATGACTGGCATGTGTGGACGAGTGGGCACTTTTAGATACAGCACTGTTTATATACTAGTGACTGACATGTGTGGACGAGTGAACACTTTTAGATACAGCACTGTTTATATACTAGTGACTGACATGTGTGGACGAGTGGACACTTTTAGATACAGCACTGTTTATATACTAGTGACTGACATGTGTGGACGATTGGGCACTTTTAGATACAGCACTGTTTATGTACTAGTGACTGACATGTGTGGACGAGTGGACACTTTTAGATACAGCACTGTTTATATACTAGTGACTGACATGTGTGGACGAGTGGACACTTTTAGATACAGCACTGTTTATGTACTAGTGACTGACATGTGTGGACCAGTGAGCACTTTTAGATACAGCACTGTTTATGTACTAGTGACTGACATGTGTGGACGAGCGGACACTTTTAGATACAGCACTGTTTATGTACTAGTGACTGACATGTGTGGACGAGTGGACACTTTTAGATACAGCACTGTTTATATACTAGTGACTGACATGTGTGGACGAGTGGACACTTTTAGATACAGCACTGTTTATATACTAGTGACTGACATGTGTGGACGAGTGGACACTTTTAGATACAGCACTGTTTATGTACTAGTGACTGACATGTGTGGACGAGTGGACACTTTTAGCTGCAGTACTGTTTATATACTAGTGACTGACATGTGTGGACGAGTGGACTCTTTTAGATACAGCACTGTTTATATACTAGTGACTGACATGTGTGGACGAGTGGACACTTTTAGCTGCAGCACTGTTTATATACTAGTGACTGACATGTGTGGACGAGTGGACAATTTTAGCTGCAGCACTGTTTATATACTAGTGACTGACATGTGTGGACGAGTGGACACTTTTAGATACAGCACTGTTTATATACTAGTGACTGACATGTGTGGACGAGTGGGCACTTTTAGATACAGCACTGTTTATGTACTAGTGACTGACATGTGTGGACGAGTGGACACTTTTAGATACAGCACTGTTTATGTACTAGTGACTGACATGTGTGGACGAGTGGACACTTTTAGCTGCAGCACTGTTTATATACTAGTGACTGACATGTGTGGACGAGTGGGCACTTTTAGATACAGCACTGTTTATGTACTAGTGACTGACATGTGTGGACGAGTGGACACTTTTAGATACAGCACTGTTTATATACTAGTGACTGACATGTGTGGACGAGTGGACACTTTTAGATACAGCACTGTTTATGTACTAGTGACTGACATGTGTGGACGAGTGAGCACTTTTAGATACAGCACTGTTTATGTACTAGTGACTGACATGTGTGGACGAGTGGACACTTTTAGATACAGCACTGTTTATGTACTAGTGACTGACATGTGTGGACGAGTGGACACTTTTAGATACAGCACTGTTTATATACTAGTGACTGACATGTGTGGACGAGTGGACACTTTTATATACAGCACTGTTTATATACTAGTGACTGACATGTGTGGACGAGTGGACACTTTTAGCTGCAGCACTGTTTATATACTAGTGACTGACATGTGTGGACGAGTGGACACTTTTAGATACAGCACTGTTTATGTACTAGTGACTGACATGTGTGGACGAGTGGACACTTTTAGATACGGCACTGTTTATATACTAGTGACTGACATGTATGGACGAGTGGACACTTTTAGCTGCAGCACTGTTTATATACTAGTGACTGACATGTGTGGACGAGTGGACACTTTTAGATACAGCACTGTTTATGTACTAGTGACTGACATGTGTGGACGAGTGGACACTTTTAGATACAGCACTGTTTATATACTAGTGACTGACATGTGTGGACGAGTGGACACTTTTAGATACAGCACTGTTTATGTACTAGTGACTGACATGTGTGGACGAGTGGACACTTTTAGATACAGCACTGTTTATGTACTAGTGACATGTGTGGACGAGTGGACACTTTTAGATACAGCACTGTTTATGTACTAGTGACTGACATGTGTGGACGAGTGGACACTTTTAGATACAGCACTGTTTATGTACTAGTGACTGACATGTGTGGACGAGTGGACACTTTTAGATACAGCACTGTTTATGTACTAGTGATTGACATGTGTGGACGAGTGGACACTTTTAGATACAGCACTGATTATATACTAATGACTGGCATGTGTGGACGAGTGGGCACTTTTAGATACAGCACTGTTTATATACTAGTGACTGACATGTGTGGACGAGTGAACACTTTTAGATACAGCACTGTTTATATACTAGTGACTGACATGTGTGGACGAGTGGACACTTTTAGATACAGCACTGTTTATATACTAGTGACTGACATGTGTGGACGATTGGGCACTTTTAGATACAGCACTGTTTATGTACTAGTGACTGACATGTGTGGACGAGTGGACACTTTTAGATACAGCACTGTTTATATACTAGTGACTGACATGTGTGGACGAGTGGACACTTTTAGATACAGCACTGTTTATGTACTAGTGACTGACATGTGTGGACCAGTGAGCACTTTTAGATACAGCACTGTTTATGTACTAGTGACTGACATGTGTGGACGAGCGGACACTTTTAGATACAGCACTGTTTATGTACTAGTGACTGACATGTGTGGACGAGTGGACACTTTTAGATACAGCACTGTTTATATACTAGTGACTGACATGTGTGGACGAGTGGACACTTTTAGATACAGCACTGTTTATATACTAGTGACTGACATGTGTGGACGAGTGGACACTTTTAGATACAGCACTGTTTATGTACTAGTGACTGACATGTGTGGACGAGTGGACACTTTTAGCTGCAGCACTGTTTATATACTAGTGACTGACATGTGTGGACGAGTGGACTCTTTTAGATACAGCACTGTTTATATACTAGTGACTGACATGTGTGGACGAGTGGACACTTTTAGCTGCAGCACTGTTTATATACTAGTGACTGACATGTGTGGACGAGTGGACAATTTTAGCTGCAGCACTGTTTATATACTAGTGACTGACATGTGTGGACGAGTGGACACTTTTAGATACAGCACTGTTTATATACTAGTGACTGACATGTGTGGACGAGTGGGCACTTTTAGATACAGCACTGTTTATGTACTAGTGACTGACATGTGTGGACGAGTGGACACTTTTAGATACAGCACTGTTTATGTACTAGTGACTGACATGTGTGGACGAGTGGACACTTTTAGCTGCAGCACTGTTTATATACTAGTGACTGACATGTGTGGACGAGTGGACTCTTTTAGATACAGCACTGTTTATATACTAGTGACTGACATGTGTGGACGAGTGGACACTTTTAGCTGCAGCACTGTTTATATACTAGTGACTGACATGTGTGGACGAGTGGACACTTTTAGCTGCAGCACTGTTTATATATTAGTGACTGACATGTGTGGACGAGTGGACACTTTTAGATACAGCACTGTTTATATACTAGTGACTGACATGTGTGGACGAGTGGGCACTTTTAGATACAGCACTGTTTATGTACTAGTGACTGACATGTGTGGACGAGTGGACACTTTTAGATACAGCACTGTTTATATACTAGTGACTGACATGTGTGGACGAGTGGACACTTTTAGATACAGCACTGTTTATGTACTAGTGACTGACATGTGTGGACGAGTGAGCACTTTTAGATACAGCACTGTTTATGTACTAGTGACTGACATGTGTGGACGAGTGGACACTTTTAGATACAGCACTGTTTATGTACTAGTGACTGACATGTGTGGACGAGTGGACACTTTTAGATACAGCACTGTTTATATACTAGTGACTGACATGTGTGGACGAGTGGACACTTTTATATACAGCACTGTTTATATACTAGTGACTGACATGTGTGGACGAGTAGACACTTTTAGATACAGCACTGTTTATGTACTAGTGACTGACATGTGTGGACGAGTGGACACTTTTAGATACAGCACTGTTTATGTACTAGTGACTGACATGTGTGGACGAGTGGACACTTTTAGATACAGCACTGTTTATATACTAGTGACTGACATGTGTGGACGAGTGGACACTTTTAGATACAGCACTGTTTATATACTAGTGACTGACATGTGTGGACGAGTGGACACTTTTAACTGCAGCACTGTTTATATACTAGTGACTGACATGTGTGGACGTGTGGACTCTTTTAGATACAGCACTGTTTATATACTAGTGACTGACATGTGTGGACGAGTGGACACTTTTAGCTGCAGCACTGTTTATATACTAGTGACTGACATGTGTGGACGAGTGGACACTTTTAGCTGCAGCACTGTTTATATACTAGTGACTGACATGTGTGGACGAGTGGACACTTTTAGATACAGCACTGTTTATGTACTAGTGACTGACATGTGTGGACGAGTGGACACTTTTAGATACGGCACTGTTTATATACGAGTGACTGACATGTGTGGACGAGTGGACACTTTTAGCTGCAGCACTGTTTATATACTAGTGACTGACATGTGTGGACGAGTGGACACTTTTAGATACAGCACTGTTTATGTACTAGTGACTGACATGTGTGGACGAGTGGACACTTTTAGATACAGCACTGTTTATATACTAGTGACTGACATGTGTGGACGAGTGGACACTTGTAGCTACAGCACTGTTTATGTACTAGTGACTGACATGTGTGGACAAGTGGGCACTTTTAGATACAGCACTGTTTATATACTAGTGACTGACATGTGTGGACGAGTGGACACTTTTAGCTGCAGCACTGTTTATGTACTAGTGACTGATATGTGTGGACGAGTGGACACTTTTAGATACAGCACTGGTTATGTACTAGTGACTGATATGTGTGGACGAGTGGACACTTTTAGCTGCAGCACTGTTTATGTACTAGTGACTAACATGTGTGGACGATTGGACACTTTTATCTACGGTACTGTTTATATACTAGTGACTGACATGTGTGGACGAGTGGACACTTGTAGCTACAGCACTGTTTATGTACTAGTGACTGACATGTGTCGACGAGTGGACACTTGTAGCTACAGCACTGTTTATGTACTAGTGACTGACATGTGTGGACGAGTGGGCACTTTTAGATACAGCACTGTTTATATACTAGTGACTGACATGTGTGGACGAGTGGACACTTTTAGATACAGCACTGTTTATGTACTAGTGACTGACATGTGTGGACGAGTGGGCACTTTTAGATACAGCACTGTTTATATACTAGTGACTGACATGTGTGGACGAGTGGGCACTTATAGATGCAGCACTGTTTATATACTAGTGACTGACATGTGTGGACGAGTGGACACTTTTAGATACAGCATTGTTTATGTACTAGTGACTGACATGTGTGGACGAGTGGACACTTTTAGATACAGCACTGTTTATGTACTAGTGACATGTGCGGGCGAGTGGACACTTTTAGATACAGGACTGTTTATGTACTAGTGACTGACATGTGTGGACGAGTGGACACTTTTAGATACAGCACTGTTTATGTACTAGTGACTGACATGTGTGGACGTGTGGAAACTTTTAGATACAGCACTGTTTATGTACTAGTGACTGACATGTGTGGACGAGTGGACACTTTTAGATACAGCACTGTTTATGCACTAGTGACATGTGTGGACGAGTGGACACTTTTAGATACAGCACTGTTTATGTACTAGTGACTGACATGTGTGTACGAGTGGACACTTTTAGATACAGCACTGTTTATGTACTAGTGACTGACATGTGTGGACGAGTGGACACTTTTAGATACTGCACTGTTTATGTACTAGTGACTGACATGTGTGGACGAGTGGACACTTTTAGATACAGCACTGTTTATGTACTAGTGACTGACATGTGTGGACGAGTGGACACTTTTAGATACAGCACTGTTTATGTACTAGTGACATGTGTGGACGAGTGGACACTTTTAGATACAGCACTGTTTATGTACTAGTGACTGACATGTGTGGACGAGTGGACACTTTTAGATACAGCACTGTTTATGTACTAGTGACTGACATGTGTGGACGAGTGGACACTTTTAGATACAGCACTGTTTATGTTCTAGTGACTGACATGTGTGGACGAGTGGACACTTTTAGATACAGCACTGTTTATGTACTAGTGACATGTGTGGACGAGTGGACACTTTTAGATACAGCACTGTTTATGTACTAGTGACTGACATGTGTGGACGAGTGGACACTTTTAGATACAGCACTGTTTATATACTAGTGACTGACATGTGTGGATGAGTGGACACTTTTAGCTGCAGCACTGTTTATATACTAGTGACTGACATGTGTGGACGAGTGGACACTTTTAGCTGCAGCACTGTTTATATACTAGTGACTGACATGTGTGGACGAGTGGACACTTTTAGATACAGCACTGTTTATATACTAGTGACTGACATGTGTGGACGAGTGGGCACTTTTAGATACAGCACTGTTTATGTACTAGTGACTGACATGTGTGGACGAGTGGACACTTTTAGATACAGCACTGTTTATATACTAGTGACTGACATGTGTGGACGAGTGGACACTTTTAGATACAGCACTGTTTATGTACTAGTGACTGACATGTGTGGACGAGTGAGCACTTTTAGATACAGCACTGTTTATGTACTAGTGACTGACATGTGTGGACGAGTGGACACTTTTAGATACAGCACTGTTTATGTACTAGTGACTGACATGTGTGTACGAGTGGACACTTTTAGATACAGCACTGTTTATGTACTAGTGACTGACATGTGTGGACGAGTGGACACTTTTAGATACTGCACTGTTTATGTACTAGTGACTGACATGTGTGGACGAGTGGACACTTTTAGATACAGCACTGTTTATGTACTAGTGACTGACATGTGTGGACGAGTGGACACTTTTAGATACAGCACTGTTTATGTACTAGTGACATGTGTGGACGAGTGGACACTTTTAGATACAGCACTGTTTATGTACTAGTGACTGACATGTGTGGACGAGTGGACACTTTTAGATACAGCACTGTTTATGTACTAGTGACTGACATGTGTGGACGAGTGGACACTTTTAGATACAGCACTGTTTATGTTCTAGTGACTGACATGTGTGGACGAGTGGACACTTTTAGATACAGCACTGTTTATGTACTAGTGACATGTGTGGACGAGTGGACACTTTTAGATACAGCACTGTTTATGTACTAGTGACTGACATGTGTGGACGAGTGGACACTTTTAGATACAGCACTGTTTATATACTAGTGACTGACATGTGTGGATGAGTGGACACTTTTAGCTGCAGCACTGTTTATATACTAGTGACTGACATGTGTGGACGAGTGGACACTTTTAGCTGCAGCACTGTTTATATACTAGTGACTGACATGTGTGGACGAGTGGACACTTTTAGATACAGCACTGTTTATATACTAGTGACTGACATGTGTGGACGAGTGGGCACTTTTAGATACAGCACTGTTTATGTACTAGTGACTGACATGTGTGGACGAGTGGACACTTTTAGATACAGCACTGTTTATATACTAGTGACTGACATGTGTGGACGAGTGGACACTTTTAGATACAGCACTGTTTATGTACTAGTGACTGACATGTGTGGACGAGTGAGCACTTTTAGATACAGCACTGTTTATGTACTAGTGACTGACATGTGTGGACGAGTGGACACTTTTAGATACAGCACTGTTTATGTACTAGTGACTGACATGTGTGGACGAGTGGACACTTTTAGATACAGCACTGTTTATATACTAGTAACTGACATGTGTGGACGAGTGGACACTTTTAGATACAGCACTGTTTATATACTAGTGACTGACATGTGTGGACGAGTAGACACTTTTAGATACAGCACTGTTTATGTACTAGTGACTGACATGTGTGGACGAGTGGACACTTTTAGATACAGCACTGTTTATGTACTAGTGACTGACATGTGTGGACGAGTGGACACTTTTAGATACAGCACTGTTTATATACTAGTGACTGACATGTGTGGACGAGTGGACACTTTTAGATACAGCACTGTTTATATACTAGTGACTGACATGTGTGGACGAGTGGACACTTTTAGCTGCAGCACTGTTTATATACTAGTGACTGACATGTGTGGACGTGTGGACTCTTTTAGATACAGCACTGTTTATATACTAGTGACTGACATGTGTGGACGAGTGGACACTTTTAGCTGCAGCACTGTTTATATACTAGTGACTGACATGTGTGGACGAGTGGACACTTTTAGCTGCAGCACTGTTTATATACTAGTGACTGACATGTGTGGACGAGTGGACACTTTTAGATACAGCACTGTTTATGTACTAGTGACTGACATGTGTGGACGAGTGGACACTTTTAGATACGGCACTGTTTATATACTAGTGACTGACATGTGTGGACGAGTGGACACTTTTAGCTGCAGCACTGTTTATATACTAGTGACTGACATGTGTGGACGAGTGGACACTTTTAGATACAGCACTGTTTATGTACTAGTGACTGACATGTGTGGACGAGTGGACACTTTTAGATACAGCACTGTTTATATACTAGTGACTGACATGTGTGGACGAGTGGACACTTGTAGCTACAGCACTGTTTATGTACTAGTGACTGACATGTGTGGACGAGTGGGCACTTTTAGATACAGCACTGTTTATATACTAGTGACTGACATGTGTGGACGAGTGGACACTTTTAGCTGCAGCACTGTTTATGTACTAGTGACTGATATGTGTGGACGAGTGGACACTTTTAGATACAGCACTGGTTATGTACTAGTGACTGATATGTGTGGACGAGTGGACACTTTTAGCTGCAGCACTGTTTATGTACTAGTGACTAACATGTGTGGACGATTTGACACTTTTATCTACGGTACTGTTTATATACTAGTGACTGACATGTGTGGACGAGTGGACACTTGTAGCTACAGCACTGTTTATGTACTAGTGACTGATATGTGTCGACGAGTGGACACTTGTAGCTACAGCACTGTTTATGTACTAGTGACTGACATGTGTGGACGAGTGGGCACTTTTAGATACAGCACTGTTTATATACTAGTGACTGACATGTGTGGACGAGTGGACACTTTTAGATACAGCACTGTTTATGTACTAGTGACTGACATGTGTGGACGAGTGTGCACTTTTAGATACAGCACTGTTTATATACTAGTGACTGACATGTGTGGACGAGTGGGCACTTATAGATGCAGCACTGTTTATATACTAGTGACTGACATGTGTGGACGAGTGGACACTTTTAGATACAGCACTGTTTATGTACTAGTGACTGACATGTGTGGACGAGTGGACACTTTTAGATACAGCACTGTTTATGTACTAGTGACATGTGCGGGCGAGTGGACACTTTTAGATACAGGACTGTTTATGTACTAGTGACTGACATGTGTGGACGAGTGGACACTTTTAGATACAGCACTGTTTATGTACTAGTGACTGACATGTGTGGACGTGTGGAAACTTTTAGATACAGCACTGTTTATGTACTAGTGACTGACATGTGTGGACGAGTGGACACTTTTAGATACAGCACTGTTTATGCACTAGTGACATGTGTGAACGAGTGGACACTTTTAGATACAGCACTGTTTATGTACTAGTGACTGACATGTGTGTACGAGTGGACACTTTTAGATACAGCACTGTTTATGTACTAGTGACTGACATGTGTGGACTGGTGGACACTTTTAGATACAGCACTGTTTATGTACTAGTGACATGTGTGGACGAGTGGACACTTTTAGATACAGCACTGTTTATGTACTAGTGACTGACATGTGTGGACGAGTGGACACTTTTAGATACAGCACTGTTTATGTACTAGTGACTGACATGTGTGGACGAGTGAACACTTTTAGATACAGCACTGTTTATGTACTAGTGACTGACATGTGTGGACGAGTGGACACTTTTAGATACAGCACTGTTTATGTACTAGTGACATGTGTGGACGAGTGGACACTTTTAGATACAGCACTGTTTATGTACTAGTGACTGACATGTGTGGACGAGTGGACACTTTTAGATACAGCACTGTTTATGTACTAGTGACTGACATGTGTGGACGAGTGGACACTTTTAGATACAGCACTGTTTATGTACTAGTGATTGACATGTGTGGACGAGTGGACACTTTTAGATACAGCACTGTTTATGTACTAGTGACTGACATGTGTGGACGAGTGGACACTTTTAGATACAGCATTGTTTATATACTAGTGACATGTGTGGATGAGTGGACACTTTTAGATACAGGACTGTTTATGTACTAGTGACTAACATGTGGGGACGAGTGGACACTTTTAGATACAGCACTGTTTATGTACTAGTGACTGACATGTGTGGACGAGTGGACACTTTTAGATACAGCACTGTTTATGTACTAGTGACTGACATGTGTGGATGAGTGAGCACTTTTAGATGCAGCACTGTTTATGTACTAGTGACTGACATGTGTGGACGAGTGGACACTTTTAGATACAGCACTGTTTATGTACTAGTGACTGACATGTGTGGACGAGTAGGCACTTTTAGATGCAGCAATGTTTATGTACTAGTGACTGACATGTGTAGACGAGTGGGCACTTTTGGATGCAGCACTGTTTATGTACTAGTGACTGACATGTGTGGACGAGTGGACACTTTTAGATACAGCACTGTTTATGTACTAGTGACTGACATGTGTGGACGAGTGGGCACTTTTAGATGCAGCACTGTTTATATACTAGTGACTGACATGTGTGGACGAGTGAACACTTTTAGATACAGCACTGTTTATGTACTAGTGACTGACATGTGTGGACGAGTGAACACTTTTAGATACAGCACTGTTTATGTACTAGTGACTGACATGTGTGGACGAGTGAACACTTTTAGATACAGCACTGTTTATGTACTAGTGACTAACATGTGAGGACGAGTGGACACTTTTAGATACAGAACTATTTATATACTAGTGACTGACATGTGTGGATGGGTAAAAACACTGGCACATTATTTAATGTAGAATGGAGATATTATCCAAATCTAAGTGACTAACATTTGTGGTAATATAAAGGAATTAACTAATTCTAGATGAAATACTTTGTTTGTAGAATGAAGAAATTGATCATTCTCAGTCACCAACACGTGTAGTAGAGTGGAGAATTTACTCAGTCTGCTGTCAGTTGTTGTCATCATCATCATGTGCCCTGCCAACTGGCGTCGGCGATAATGTCTCCCCTCATATCTCTGTGCTTGTATCAACTCTGCTGCTGAATTTCCTCCATAGCGTAGTCTCAGTCCATCCAGCATCATTTCTCTTGGTCTACCTTCGTCTCGTTTCCCACTGATAATTCCTCTTATCACGGGTCCTCCAGTCCGCTTATTATCACATGACCAAAGAAAGCTGTTTTTCTCTCTTTTATAGTTATATATAATGATCTAGTTGCATTTGATTCTTACAAGCAATCATTGTTAGTTACTATGGCAGTCCAAGGTAGTCACAAACAACATTTATCGCAGCAACGAAATCTCCGTGAATTGTAAGCTCTTCTTGATTTGTTCATTCAAGTTCCATGATTTACTACCACACAGCAAACCATGTTATTTGTAACATTGCATCACCCTGTTTTACATTCAATGATAGTGACTGATTGCATACGACACATTTTACTTTTCTGAAATGCAGAAATTTGCTAGAAGCAGAGTTTGCTTGAGTTACTTGTGGTAGAATGCAAACATTACTCTTTATAATTGGTATCACTTGTGGTATAATGGAGACATTACTCGTTAATTACTATCCCTTATGGTAGAGTGGAGAAATTACTCGATATAATTGGTATCACTTATGGTAGAGTGGAAACATTAATCGTAATAATTGCTATCATTTGTCGTAAAATTGAGAAATTACTCGTACAAAATTGCTATCACTTGTGGTAGAGTTGAGAAATTACTCGTTATAATTTGCTAACATACTATTTCGTTCACTCTAAGATTGTTTTATGTTTCATCACACCCTTTGGAAACAAAAACAGCAATGATATGTTGCTATGGTAACATAACTATTAAATTGCCGATATGTTTGTTGTATACTTTTCTAGGGCAAGAGAGCTACCCAAGTATTGCTCAGATGGCCTCTGCTAATCAGAGGAAAGCAACTTTCATCTCCCACAAGCTGAAATTCTTGAAAGATCAGGGAGATCATTTGATCAGCGCTGTTGGTGATTACGTCAACAGGGTATGTGTTAAATATTTATTGTGGAGGGATGCGTTCTTTAATTCAAAGTAGTTTAGCTGCTCAAGATATTCGCATCATCATCTTCTAGTAGTGTAGTACCTTGACAACCAAAGCAATTGATCGCCATATCTCGTGGCGACTGCCCGAATGTATTAATTTATGTGTTAATCTTTGTCTATGCCATTGTGAAAGGTGGTGTCCAGGTAGCCTAGTCGCTAGCTAGCTTGTGTGCGTGCACGGTGGTCCTGTGTTCGAGTCCCCATCGACATGCGGCTTCCAGGTCGACAAAACTAGGGTTCCGGGAAATGTCCTCTGAAGAAATGGCGGCATGATACTGAACACATCATCTATGGGTCGGCCATTGGTTTATGAAGACATGGGCGAGAACAATGATAAGGATATTCAAATGTTTAACACACTATCTAATGTTGAAGGGACCAAACTGCATCAGGGGCCCACACGTCGCACTTGACCTCGTGAAAGCTGACACCCTAGCCAGTCCGCCATTGAATACAACTCATGGTGTGGGTCCGGCTCCTTTACCATGTTTACTATAACGAAAGGTTGTCAAGAATGCTCCTCTTTCCCCAAGTCCTCATCTTCCTTTTTCTTCTCTTCCTCCTACTTCTTGGCCATTATCATCATCTTCGTCTTGCTTTCTTTCGCAATTGTTCTAGTGATGTCAACATAAGTACTCCTATCCAAACTGGACAAAAGAACACCCTAAACACAGGGACAATTATGCAGTTCATCAACTTAAAGGCAAGATCACTATGTTTCGATTAGGAACAGGAAACAAGAGTCATAAACATTATCTATGGACACGGGTCACGTGAGGAACACAGCTGCGCGAGATTAGGCTTCCAGTAGCTGCCTGTGAGATTGTGTGGTCAGTTTATTAATACATCTCTCCGTCTGGGCATCCATGTTGAGGAACTTGTTTTACATTCACTATTCAGTGATTGCCGGTCTCTCTGGCTGTGGGGTTACAACACTTTCTCTCTGTAATCCCGTTTATCACGCAGAATCTCGTAGCGGAGCGAGAGCTGAGGCGGTTCGACCCCCGCTCGTGACTTCCGGGATACTGAGCCGGCCGCTCAGAAAGCAATGGCAAACTACTGAGCGTAATCTTGCCAAGAGATCAACAGACAGCTGAAAGATGCTGGTGTTGACAGCTAAGTCCTGTAAAGGATATGCTAAAAAAAAAAAATTCAGTGATTGGCCACTGAGAATATCCGTGTTTTTGCAGATAATCGCAGCAAGAGATTTATGGACACAAGGGGGAGACAACAACATCGATTACCAGGAGTTATGTCATATGATAGACACTGCCGTTGAGTTGCTATGTGAAAAATGTGAAGAACTATCAGGTGAGAACTAGAAGATAATTATTCGGTACGTTAGAACTAGCACGTAGGTAGTAGTAATAGTAGTAGTAGCCTCTTTCAGTCCTGTAGGACTATAGAGTTGTGCCGCTGTGGAGGTACCTGACAGCTCCGCTGCTGACTGTATAGTCCAATGCGAGAGGAACAATCTCTCTTACAATTTCCACATCTGTTAGACGAGGTAGGTCCCTTAGCAAGTGACTGCATTTTGTGCTTGTGCCTCTTATCCTCATTTGTTTGGTCAGACTGCGCTAAAAGAGCACCAGTCCGTTTCGTACATCTCTTCTCCAGGAACATCTGTCTGTTGCAACTCTTTCCCACGTGTCTGGATCTATGCCAAGGGTTTTCATATCTTGTTTACACACATCCCTATCTCACATTTGGGGTATTCCGGTTGGCCTCTTTCCTGTGGCTAGTTCTCCGTATAGGAGATCTTTGGAAATACGTTCATCCTCCATTCGAGATACATGGACCAGCCACAGAAGGCGTCTCTTCTTGAAGAGGAAGTTCATTGTGGTAATTACTGCTCTTTCAAGCACGTGTTTGTTTGTTATGTGGTCTTTCCACGATACGTCTCAGACGTCTCATGTGGAAGGAATTCAACTTTCTTTCCTGTCGTGAGTACAGGGTCCAGGATTCAGACCCATAGAGTAGTGTACTAACAACACAAGCTTTACAAACTTGAACTTTTGTACGCTCTGTTAGTCTATTGTTCTCCCAAAGTATCTTAGTTAGCCTGGAAAGTGTTGTGGCTGCTTTTCCAATGCGTCTGTCGGTGTTTGCCATTTAGGAACGACTATCTAATATTTTTTTTAATGTTTTATATCTGTTACAGGACGTTGCAGTCAACACCAGCATTTCTCAGCTGCAGATCATATACTAGGCAAGATTACGCTCAGCAGTTTGCCATTGTTTGCTGAGCGAACGGCTCACAAACCCCTGTAAATAACGAACGCAGCGCGATCCGCTACCGAATCTCGCGCAGCTGCGTTACTCACGAGAGTATACGTGATTAGGGAGAAAGACGTTAACACCTAGGCCAGGGAGACAGGCTATCTGATATTATAAAGCCCAAATACGCAAACTCATGGACAACCTTCGATTCGTAATTAGCAATTTTGATTGATGGAGGTGCACCAGCATCTAGTTCCATCACCTGTGTTTTATTTAGGATGATGGTGAGCCCAAAGTCTGCAGGCGGCTGCAAAACGATCTGTGGGCCATTGCAGTTCTTCTGCTGCAAGAGTGGTCCGTGCTACATTATGTGCAAAAAGTTGTTCTCTTGTACATTTTGAGTTTATTTTGGTCTTTGCCTTGAGTCTTGATGGGTTAAACAGCTTGCCACCAGATCTTGTGTGCGAGGTATATGCCTTCAGTGGCAGTCTCAAATGCCTGCCTTAAGAGAACGGCGAAGAAGATACCAAAAATAGTAGGAGCAAACACGCAGCCCTGCTTTACTCCAAAGCTGATGCTGAATGACTGGGATATTGAGCCATCGAATACAATGGCCCCATGCATGTTTTCGTGTAACCATTTCACGAGACAGCAGGGTCAGTGGCCATCTTATCTTTTTGTTGTTTGTTTATTTTTCCTTCCACGTATGGCGTTAGGCGTCGTGGGGAGGGGTAATTGAAGTTTCGGCGCCAGTGACTAACGCATTTCCTCCAATTTCCTCCATGAATCGCGAGGAGAATTTTAGGATCAAGTAAATTCCCTACCGGTTTGCTAGGTCAGTCGTAGGTTCCTAACCTACTTAACCGTTGTATATTTGCTACTACTACCATGTCACATCCACTGGTCGCCTAATGGCAAGCTTCGAGCTTTGCCAGACAGGACTGATAGACAGACATTGAAACTTGCTCTCATGTGCACTCAAAACAGTGTACTCATTCCAGTTACGGGGCCTCGATAGAGTCCCTTATAATTACGGGCCTCGACACTACTTACCCGTGCCGGGATTGGGTAAGTTGTAAGGATCTTAAAAAGGCCGTATCTGCTCATGTCAAATGCACGAGGTCGATGAAGGCAATATATGATGGCTTCCTCTGTTCTCTGCACTTCTCTTGGAGCTGCATGAGGGAGAAAATCATATCGATGGTGGAATTGTTGTGTCTAAATCCGCACTGTGATTCGGGGTAGATTCTTTCAGCAAGAATATGTAATCTTTGTAGGATTACACCAGCGAAACTCTTTCTTGTAATGCTAGTTAGTTAGTTGCGGTTTCAACTTCACGGCAACGGGTCGTCCCCATTATGCTCCGATCCTGTGCTAGTGAATATCACACAAAATGCTCCTTACTGCCCCATGTGAAAAGTGGAACAGACAAGGGTAGTGGCAAGCCAACAACCTGCATAGGTACACTGTGTATAATGCATGATGGTGGACTGTTGTCAAGGGTCATGCGTTCAGTATCACGCCGGCCACCTGTACTTCGCAGAACATTTCCTGGAACACATTTTGTGCGTGGTCGACCTGGGGGAGCACATGTCAAGGACAACATATTCCCGACTTGAATAGGATTCAAACACATGACGGCCGGGATGTATGGCTTATGTAAATATCCGTGTGCAATTAAAGTGATTCTGAAACCACAAACAAACCGGGTTGAATGTTTCTTTGATATCACTGGATTTATGTGTCTTTTCCCTACATTCTTTGACAGGGGTTTCAGTGGGTGATATGGCATCACAGTCAACAGCCCCATCATCCTCTACTCGAGCAATATCCTACAGCCAGCCAGCAGCACCACTAGCTTCTACAGTGACAATATCCTACAGACAGCCAGCAGCACCACTAGCTTCTACAGCGACAACATCTTACAGACAGTCAACAGAGTCTGTTCAACTTGCAGGTTGGTCTCGGATGTTGGAATGATTTATATAATGACACACACATTAAACCTAGTTTATGTTTTATCTCTGGACACTACATGACCTCCCAGGTAATGTACAAGTTCACAATGGTCCTCTATCAGTGCCATTGCCGTACTGGGGTCATTCAGTGATATAACAATCAGAATGATCAGATTAAACACAGGATATTTGAAATCAAGGCCAGGAAACAACAAGAACTCACTGATGATGCACACATTTGAAGATAGGAAACAACAACAACTCACTGATGATGCACACGTTTGAAGACAGGAAACAAGGCCAGATGAATTCACGGTAGAATACTTGGTATTACTTGTCGAATTTGGAATAACAATAGTAATTAAAATATTGAAAGATACTTACAATCGTGGTCCATACCCTGTGATGTACTGAAATCTGTATTTACAGCTTTACTCAAGAGAACATAAGCAACATAATGCGAACAATTTTGTACAATCAGTTTCATAAACCATGTCACTAAGGATCAACATGGAATTATGAGAAGAAAAACAAAAACAAAAATATGGAAATTGGTGACGAACAATACGCGTTCATAGAAGAGAAAGGTGGATATAATGCAATATATACATTCCAAACACGAAGAGAGGGTTCTTATGAGACACAAGAAGACCTACCAAAGACAGACATCAAAGATAGACCAGGAATACGAGCTGGGGAGTATAATATAATCAGCATACGTTATGAACATGTCCAAGTAGTAATAGCTGAAAAAGCAACAAATGAGCGACATTGTAGTAACTTAGAGTGAAAGATACATTTGCATTGGTTATCGAGCAAATAGAAACACTGCTAAATATAAAATAACAACATTTGATATTACAATAGGCGAAAAGGACTAAACTAAGTAAATAAATCATAACATCAGATAGGGGATGTGTGACAGAGATTCAGAGCAGAATAGTTCAAGCAAAAACTGCATTTCAGACCATGAACAATTCTGACATAATAAGTGACTCTTATTCATTATGAGAAAGATAGGATGTGAAGAATAAACTAGGAAGAGCTTGGAGGAGACCACGATGTGGTTGTTGACATGAACGTTGCGAATACCCGAGACGGCTAGTGAAAGCAGAACATGCAACTTTAGAATAGTGTCTATCAGCGTTCATCGATCATATAATGAAAAGAGAGGCACTGGAGAGATCAGTGATATAAGAGACATTGGAGAACATTGAGATGACTGGAGAGATCAGCGATAAAAGAGACATTGGAGAACATTGAGATGACTGGAGAGATCAGCGATAAAAGAGACATTGGAGAACATTGAGATGACTGTAGAGATCAGTGATATAAGAGACATTGGAGAACATTGAGATGACTGGAGAGATCGGCGATATAAGTGTAGTCGATGGTAAAAGGCAATCATAAAGACTGATGCTTCCTTCACTACGGTGCTAAGAGGTAGAGAGTAGTTCTGACTTCGTTACGGCCAAAGAAGAAAAATAGTGAAAAGAGAGAGAACCTCACACCGCCTCAACCAACAAAAAAAGAGGGTAGTAATTAGATAAGAAGATATACGAGATCTCAGGCAGGGGCCTCAACTCTGGACTGACTGTCATATTTGAGACCCAGACATTGGATTAAGGTGTTAGACTGTGGTAGAAATAGTGACTGTAAAAACTAAAAGAGACTAAACAAACGAATCAAAAACAGTACAAAAATAGCTCTTTATTTATCTCCTCTAGCTGAACATGTTTGATAACCCATTGCAATAACAGATACAACAGACAACTGTATATATCAAACAACAACGGTGGGTAACCCCCAACCAATCAACATCACTTAAGACAACAGGGTACACCAAGTACCACAACACAGGTGCTCCAAGCAATAGCTGGTTAGACTGACACAATAAAGAACCTTGACACAAGCAACACTGCACAGACAATAAGGCACTACAAAAACATAGGTTACACAACATAAACCCCAAGACGCGACATAAACAAGAGTTGTGACACAATTTACTATCCCACCAAGAACCCAGGCCTGCTGACACTAACTAGTCAGCCACTCCTGTAACAATGGAAAACACAATCTATGATTATCATGGTAAAGACAACATATTAAACACATGAAGCAATGAGCACATGCAATATAACATTTGAATTAACCCATAGGTCATAAATGTCTTCCATCAAATTATCCACCTTGCCCCTCTAGTTGTACTACTGTTATTCTGAGGTAACCCTTGGTGACTGGCATGATCATTCTTGTGTTGCCTCATTCTTCTTAAAGGTGACTACATATCTAATTGTTAAATACAACAATCAATGTTGCATCATCAGATCACCCACTTTATTATCTTCTCCAGTTGTGCCACTGCTATCATGAGATTACACTTGATATTGCTAGAATGGACCACCTAATGCAACAATGTCAATCTGCTCCACCTTCTCAGCTCAATGTAACTACACCACACAGCTCCTACATACACAAGCCGTGGAAGATTGATCTAATTTGTCCAGCTGTAAACACATAGCTACAAACAACAGAGTACATACATCAGCCGTTGCAAACAGCCACAACATCTCAACACATTTGGTTAACATATAACAGACATTGCACACAAACAACATATCAGCATTGATTCAGTTAACAGGCATAAGAATAACATCTTTGTTCTGGTAAATTAGGCTGTCATTCCTACCTACCAAAGTGGCTACATTTGCCAAGGAACCCATAATCAGTTCCCTGTCTACACCTTCTAGAATATTTTATACATTAATTTGTACCAAGTCACCGGTAACACCAGACAACACAATATTCCCTATAAACCACAAGTTCATGGAACACTATCAATGTTCAACCCAAGATATTGTCACAACTAAACACTACCTACTATATCCTCAGCCTAATGCTCAACAATTCCCTATCCACTGTTACGCACACCGGCAACTGTTTTGCTAACACACCGTACTCTTTTCCCTAATATAAAACATATATTGACAGGTTGAACTCCTGTGCTCCACATCTGATAGTACACTTTACTCCTATGCAACAATACACAACATTATGAACTCTGCCACCATCAGACCCTAAGTTACCTCAACATAGGGACTTCACTGGACAACTACCTCAACAATGTCCCAGTTTGCATGAAGAGTACCAGCACTAATATGATACTGTGCAAGATACAGCATCTGATTAGCATTACAAACTAACAACCAGCAAGCAAAACATGTCTAACTATGAAAAGCAACAGACATACATACAATGTGGAAACACCATATCTGTAGAATGTGACAATGTAACCTTACACATAGAAGAATCACAACATTCACAGAAAGTTAAAGATAAAGATAAACATTTATTACACAGGAACTCATTTAGGGACTCTCTGATGCCCCTAAGATAGCTCATAAAATAAACACACAATATTACTAAGTGAAAGTACACCAAATAGTGGCCACAGTGCCTCATTCATATGAGGCAGGATCCAAGAACAACAATGTCCATGGCAGGATACAGAACATTAGTTCTAATATAATAAACAGTGTACTATATATATTATGTCATTATTACACACTAATGACCAATAAGTGTTATTCAAGGCCCAACACAATCAGTGTAATATTATTTGTGAGTGGACAGCAAATGTACAGTTGTGCGCTCTGTTCCCCATCATTCTTCCTATGATACCCCGGTTATAAACTTTGCTATCTTACGCTTCATGTCACATGACAACTACATAATATCTCTGCGAAGGGTGGTACGCAGCACTAAATCACATTCTTCCCCTGGTAAAACAATCACCCTGTTTTACTACACATAAAACTCCCAGTTTGATACACTAGCACAAACATTACTGCATTCTGGTAACAGATGTGACACCAGACTTCAATGCTAAATGGGAAACCCCTTTACCAATATCAGTTCCAGATGCACCTGCCTGTTCTCCCTCAGTAAAGCCACACTTCATCCGCAGTTACGATTACACAATGATTGCTGATACGCACCCCGCGTATTAAGATGCATTATTTCCTACGCCTAGTGGCTATCAATCTGCATGGCATCCCTACAATTCAACACATTATGTCCTACACTTCTATTTATTACCTACATGTTCTAACTACATAGCTTAACCATTAACCCATCATTGCCACATATAACATGTAAGTACCCTTCCCTGCTTTACACATGTTATAAATATTACACATATATTATGGTTATTTTCCCCTACTCATGTTGCTTTGGAGTGTTCATACCCAACTCTTGACCAAACATCCAATGTGATGCTCACCATTGTCACAGAATAATCCTGTAAACATATCTTGCTGCTGTATACACATACACATATGATTCTCACCACTCTGTTGTTAAGTAACCTTCATTTCTAGCAACCTCACAAGCACTTACTCCCTTCCATGCCAACATGGCCTGCATGGCACCATGTGGCATTATTTCAGTCTTTACTATAAACTAATTTATGACCCCACACATTGTATATTTTGGTGAATCTCCCACATATCTATTTAGCCAGTAACACATTAATGCCATAGGATAACCATGTAAAATAATTCCCAACAAAATAATCTTGTGCCAGCATGGCTGGCATGACATGACATCAGTCTCTACCATATTTAACCACCACTAATGACCTATCTTCGTATTTCACATCACCATTGTCCGATTGCTGGCATCTCTATGAATTAAATGTTATATTCCTAAAACCTCAGGGACGTTACATTGATCTGTAGAACAGCTCACTTTAGTAATACTCATCTACATTATCTATTTATATTTCTTTGTTCCTACCATCTCGCCTAACAATTTTGTTCACCCATGCAAACACTTTCAAATTGGTAAACTGGCGTGTGCTACGATTTAACAAATATTTATTGAATTAAGCATTTTAAACTTAATCAGTTAAAACTTACAGTTTTGTCACAACATTAGTTGACACAGATCAACTCAGGGAATTGTTCCCACACCTGACAACAACAGAACAGCACTGAACTGAAGGCCATGCTGCCCGCATCTCTCATCAGCACAAAGGACTGCTAAAACAAAACTGGCTTCCGATTCCTTTGTTAAGCCGAGTTCCGGTGTGGCCAGGTTTTTAACTCGAGATAGACCAAATCAAAATTTCGTTGGTTTGGCGCTATCACATAAGAGAGACATTGGAGAACATTGAGATGACTGGAGAGATCGGCGATATAAGAGACATTGGAGAATAGTGTGACGACTGGAGAGATCAGTGATATAAGAGACATTGGAGAACATTGAGATGACTGTAGAGATCAGTGATATAAGAGACATTGGAGAACATTGAGATGACTGGAGAGATCAGCAATAAAAGAGACGTTGGAGAACATTGAGATGACTGTAGAGATCAGTGATATAAGAGGCATTGGAGAACATTGAGATGACTGGAGAGATCAGTGATATAAGAGACATTGGAGAACATTGAGACGACTGGAGAGATCAGTGATATAAAAAACATTGGAGGACATTGAGATGACTGTAGATATCAGTGATATAAGAGACATTGGAGAACATTGAGATGACTGGAGAGATCAGTGATATAAGAGACATTGGAGAACATTGAGATGACTGGAGAGATCAGTGATATAAGAAACATTGGAGAACATTGAGATGACTGTAGATATCAGTGATATAAGAGACATTGGAGAACATTGAGATGACTGGAGAGATCAGCGATAAAAGAGACAAGAGGCACACTGACAGAATTAATACTGGTTGCCTAAGACGGTGGCATGGAGGTATACCATGGACATAATTTAATCTGTTGAGATAATTCGTGTATTGTGCTATATCTTTATACAGTATGGTGTTCTATGTCTCCATACAGAGAGTTGTTCTATGTCTCCATACAGAGAGTTGTTCTATGTCTCCATACAGAGAGTTGTTCTATGTCTCCATACAGTTTATTCTCAATGTCTCCATACAGTGAGTTGTTCTGTCCTCTTACAGTGAGTTGTTCTATGTCTCCATACAGAGAGTTGTTCTATGTCTCCATACAGTGAGTTGTTCTATGTCCTCATACAGTGACTTGTTCTATGTCTCCATACAGTGAGTTGTTCTGTGTCTCCATACAGAGAGTTGTTCTATGTCTCCATACAGTGAGTTGTTGTATGTCTCCATACAGAGAGTTGTTCTATGTCTCAATACAGTTTATTCTCTATGTATCCATACAATGAGTTGTTCTATGTCCTCATACAGTGAGTTGTTCTGTGTCTCCATACAGAGAGTTGTTCTATGTCTCCATACAGTGAGTTGTTCTATGTCTCCATACAGTGAGTTGTTCTATGTCTCCATACAGAGAGTTGTTCTATGTCTCCATACAGTGAGTTGTTCTATGTCTCCATACAGTGAGTTGTTCTATGTTTCTATACAGTAAGTTATTCTATGTCTCCACACAGTGAGTTGTTCTATGTCTCCATAAAGGGAGTTGTTCTATGCCTTCATACAGTGAGTTCTTCTATGCCTTCATACAGTGAGTTGTTCTATGTTTCCATACAGAGAGTTGTTCTATGTCTCCGTACAGTGAGTTGTTCTATGCCTTCATACAGTGAGTTATTCTATAGCCCTATACAGTGAGCCGTTCTCTGTCACCATACAGATTGTTGTTCTATATAACCATACAGTGAGTTGTTCTATGTCTCCACACAGTGAGTCGTTCTCTGTCACCATACAGATTGTTCTATATAACCATACAGTGAGTTGTTCTATAACCCCATACAGTGCACGATCTCCAATCAGTTTATGTGATTGTTTGTCAGGGGATTGTGTCAGTAGTCGACATCTGAATGCACTATTGTAATTGGATCTGTGTGGATTTCTGAGGAGTGTGAATTCAGGGGTGCGATACTGGCCGGTCCAGACCTGATTGAAGCTATTATTGTGATCTGATGACTCGTGTCCATGACAGTGAAGTCCTCCTTGTGATCGTACCTCTGTTGTCTCGAGCACTTCAGTCCCATGTGTCCGGTATAATGCCTAACTCTACACAACACATTCAGGACAACTGTATAAGAATCACAGAATGGCGGAACGTTGATGATTAGACTAGCTCTCTTTTCTTCTCGTGATTGATTATTTTCACTCAAAAATTCCGCATACTGATTTATATACATCGATAACATCACAACAATCTACCGAGTTAATGCATTAATTATCAATTAGACTACATTAATGCAATCGCAACCCAAAGAGCTACTTTAAAAAAGAAAGTCGCTTAAAAGTCGACAGGGTCGATTTCATTGCACCGGGTTTTATCCTATATGGCTCAGTCTCTTTCCGCAGCGCGGAAAGTGTCTCACAAAGCACGACCTCTGCAGCTCCTGTGACGACCCTCAGGAGTCTCCGAAAAATGCACTCGTGAACCGAAGATCACGGCCTGGAATCGAACCCACAACCTTCGGAGCTCGAGCCAGACGACTTGACCACTTCGCCACAGACACTCCCTAAAGAGCTACTTAATTGAATGACAATTAACAATGAGATTGGTGGGTTTTATGCTAAAAATTGTGCTCTTTTCGGGTGATGTATGTTGTTGATGCTGTCATAAGAGTTGGGATGTGACTTATTTGCTAAAGAACTCTAGCAGTTGTCTGTTGACCATCGATCTAGTTATTGCTGTTTCCAGCTATGATGATAACATGTTAATAAAATATATGTCAGTAATGTCAGGGTCTTATATGTAAGTAATAGTGTAAGTGCCGGTGTGTAAGCGAGAGTCAGTGTAAGCATAGCTGAGGTCAAGGGCAGTAAGAGACACCACGGCTCGGCTGACGGAAGGTCAGACAAGAAGTCCGTGGACAGGCCCACGTGATGTGGGAAGGTCAAGGAGGAGAGAGTCAGTGTGTGTGAGACAGCGGATAGAGACGGACGTGTGGAGAATAGCGAGTGATAGAACGATCGAACGATAGTGTTGTGACGGATAGATGAGATGAACGTTGTGTATTGATATTCGAGGAATGTACTAACTGTGATATGTGCGAGATGATGTGAGACTGTGATTGCGAATGGTCATACGGGCGGCAGTGTAAATATCGCCCATGTGAGCGAGCGTTTGGCTGCTTGTGTCGAATGATTGCTTAATCGTACGCGAGGTGACGGTGGAGTGAGAGCATAATGTTATACTGTAATATATTGTAATAAAGGGTGTTCAGGAGATAGCTCCTGCGAGTTTCCGATTGCATTCATGTGTTATTAGTATATGTGTCGTAGATGTTGTAATTTGCCTGTCCAAGTCCAGTGAGCTAGAAGGAGAAAATAGTTAGGACTCTGACAGGTATAAGGGTGTCAGAAGTACACACGAACCACATACCCAAGTAAAATGTATAAAAGAACGCTACTTATGTAAAGAAGAAGATCAATTGCATAATTTTGTAAAAAGTTGTAAATCGGAGATTTGTTAATAGAATCAGAACGAAAATAACATCATTTCTTTCCACAGCAGGTTTCAATTCTACAAAGCGACCGACGTAACCAGAACAGGTTAACGGTAACCAGCACGAGAATCACGTTCCTGTACATCAAGCGTTCGAGTAAACAGCAGATAGAGATAAGTTGATTAATTTTGATTGCTAATTACCCAAATCTGCATTCTTTGATTTTCTTGTGTAAATATCATCATTGGTGGAGGTAAATATTAATTAACAGAAAATGATGTCAGTGGATGACCACAGCCCAGATCAATCACACTTCTGGGGCACAAATCATTACAGAAATTTGCAAGACCTTTTCGAGGGTACACGGGCACAAGACAAAGCAAACTGTAATAGAAAACATGACCTAATACGTGATTGAACACAGAAATTTGAAAAGAAAATGCAAGACTACAAAATCCCAAAAGATTATTGGAGTTTATGGTACACAGGACACGTACCAATAAAAGGTAAAAAACTATCGGAGATCATACCAGATTTGTCAAGTACAGACTATGAATATTATAAAACAAACATATTAAAACACTATGTAAACGAGTTCGAGACTCTAAAATTAGAGGTACAAAATTTGAAACCAGCCACAGACAAGTCATTCACCCAGTATATAAGGGAAATAGAAGATTTTTTCAGAAAGCTAACATTTGAAATTAAACATACGGACAACAATCAAGAAGCGATAAATTTCTTGCTAGTGGAAAAACTAAAAGCAACACTCCCAGCCGAATGCGGAAAATATTTAGAAGAACACAACACAGAACCTATCAAGCACTTACTAGAAAAATGCGGCGAATATTACAACCAAAATATTAACCTGGTTAAGAAAACTCAACAGAAGAGTACTGGAAGGGCAACTGCATCTGCAGCCACAGATTGTCAAAACAAATCACAGAAAACAAAACCAGTACTGTGCAAACATTGTAGCACTCCACATACAGAAAATGGAATATGCGATAAGAATCCCACTTATCAAGAATATCTGAATACTATTGTAGCACAAAAACTGGGGAAGGTAAATCAAAGGAAATACAGAACAAAATGTCATTTTTGCCTGGCTTATGGCCACAGACGTTTCGAATGTGAAGGAGTAAAAAGAATACAGAAAGAAAAAGCAAATGCAGCCATAAACATTACAACAGACAGTTCAACAAAGAACTTAGAAAAAGTAAACATCACAGAGACGAAAACAAGACCAAACACTGAAAATTCAGAACAGACTGAGTTTTACCCAACAGACTTCGTACCATATTTCAATAATGTTGTTAATATCACTCAGCCTCATTCCTTATTTAAAGAGGGCAATACTCAACAAGAAAGTGAGGAAATGAACAAAACCTCCAGACTGTCGATAGGAAAACTAACATTCCATGAGGGATACATTAATGACACAGTATGCACATGTGTACACGACACAGGGTCCTGTCTTATCGGTCTTCGGAAGACCCTAGCTGATCCTAAAGACTACCTAGATGAGTACATCTATTGCAGAACTGTTTCAGGAACAGTAGAGAAATATCCTATGGCATGTGCCAATATAAAATCACCTTTCCTATCAGGCAAAGTAACTTGCGCATTATTAGACAATCCATGCTGCGATTTATTAATTGGAAATGTATTAAATGTAATAGACCACACAGAGTCCACAACCCAGACACGGCAGAAAGTTAACACCACAACAAACACTGCCTTAACTACACCACTCATCATGCAACAACATGATGAACAAACCAAAGTACCACACCATACCAACGTGATTACCATCTCACAACAAGAAAAAACAGAAACTGGTGTGTATCAACAAAGAAAAGAAAGTACAGATAACAAGCATTTCACAAGGGCGACAAAAGATCACAAAACATCAGGTTACATGCTATACCTCCTGTTAACTACACACATGCCCAAGTGCACACAGTGGATGGTTCTACTCGCACTACTCATTGTAAATACAAAACAAATGACTTCACTAACAGTTTTATTCACACATCATCATGACGCAACACAGATGATATTAATCATGACAAACCAGCTAACTCTGATACTTACATCAGTACTGGTGAACCAAAGTTTTTTGTTACCACTGATAAACACTATGTCACAGCAACTCAGACACATATTTATGCTGAACAATGTAAATCATCAGTCGGTGGAATTACTGACAACAATCAGCAATAAAGTACCCTACATATTTTGGAAAACATACACAAATTGCAGAAAAGTGTACAAACATGCACGATTACAGTTCAAAACTATACATGGTGTGTTATTATTATTATTATTATTATTATTATTATTATTATTATTATTATTATTATTATTATTTGAACTATTGGATGTATACACACATGTACGAGTGCAGGTTTGGAGATAGCACTCAAAATGATCTCAACATGAAATTTGAAAATCCCCACCAGTCAAAACATTAATTTTAACCGTAACCCACCTTATATCCTTAGATCGAGTAACTCCAGAGTTGCCTTGTCTGCTGTACGACTCCAGCGCTATGATACTAGCACACTCCATTGTATATACCAACATAAAAGTTCCTTCAACGCGAAAAGTTTCATTGACAGAACAGTAAGACTCAACATGTGATTTCAGGTATCTAACAGTAAGCTATACCCATATTGACTTTGTTTCAAACGAGTATCTACAGAGTCCAAATTGTGAAATCGACTAACAACGACAAGAACTTCACAAGTACAGACATTCATTTCCAGTGATCAGTTTAATGAACCAGATGCCAACTTACAAACTATGGCAAAGACAGTCACAGACAGACGCACCATGGCCACACTCATAAATAAGGCCACCGAACTTAAAACATTAATACATATTTTACATGGGTGAACTCCAGCAATTTTACAGAACGGACTTGCAAATTGTCCAAACTTGGTGCAAAGTCTTAGTCGCTATACAGAGGGAAGGACAATATCATGATATGCAGAATACGTCAATAATCGGTTCAGAAAGAAGAAATGCCAAACATTCCAGCACCGCAATGAACATTGAACACTGGTAAGTTAATTACGTGTGCATAGCTTTCACAGGACAAGAACAGTGTCCTATACGTGCAGAAAGGCAGCGACGATGAACATTTTATTGGAAATGTAGTAACTGCATGACATCCAATGTCTAATTTTATTATTATAATACTTTGTATTGTTAGAATGTGATATGTACATATGAGCGTAAGTATAGTGGCGAAAAGTATAAGTTGTAATGCTGAGAATCAACGCCTGGCAATCCCAATACGCGAGTGTTACTAAACTTGCTTTCGCGTGTGGTGGATGGCCCGACGAATGACGCTTAGCAATAGTGGTACAAAATTAACATCATAATATTGTAACAAGAAGGAACAGACCAACAGGGTGATGCCAACCAAAGAGATTAATAAGAACTCTCCATAACAGTAAACGGGGTGTACCCAAAAAGGGAAACAACTCACGGTCTGACATAACATGAGGTAAGCGGGACTATGACATACATGAAGTATATTCGAACCATGACCACAACAGTGACATAGCGTGCTCATAAAGAATCGATTAGGGTGCAGTAAATAGAGACGAGGGGGACCACGTCTGAATAGAGAGAAAATTTAAGAATGCTGTAAGAGGAAGTTGTAGCCTTATTCGAGGCGTGAATCAATGGAGAATCCTTAAACCAGCATAGTCACAATAACTATGAGATAATAATACACAGTGAATCGATTGGGAAACATGAACAGAATGTAATGTCACGGATTGGTGATTGAAAAATATAACGAGGTATGACAAGTAGACCCAACCAGAACATTTGTCAGACCACGACAAAACGTTGAGAGAAACCTCAGTACTGCAAAAGAGAGAACAATAGTGATAGTCGATCTCGGAAAAGACCAGAGTAAGAAGATACGCACGCGTATACTTATGAGCATACAATCCCCTGACAAGGTTAGAAAGAGGTAACAAGAACAACAACAGAATGTGTCACATTTCTAAGGGAAAGTGCCACATTGTTTGTGCGGGGGGAGAGTGTCAGGGTCTTATATGTAAGTAATAGTGTAAGTGCCGGTATGTAAGCGAGAGTCAGTGTAAGCATAGCTGAGGTCAAGGGCAGTAAGAGACACCACGGCTTGGCTGACGGAAGGTCAGGCAAGAAGTCCGTGGACAGGCCCACGTGATGTGGGAAGGTCAAGGAGGAGAGAGTCAGTGTGTGTGAGACAGCGGATAGAGATGGACGTGTGGAGAATAGCGAGTGATAGAACGATCGAACGATAGTGTTGTGACGGATAGATGAGATGAACGTTGTGTATTGATATTCGAGGAATGTACTAACTGTGATATGTGCGAGATGATGTGAGACTGTGATTGCGAATGGTCATACGGGCGGCAGTGTAAATATCGCCCATGTGAGCGAGCGTTTGGCTGCTTGTGTCGAATGATTGCTTAATCGTACGCGAGGTGACGGTGGAGTGAGAGCATAATGTTATACTGTAATATATTGTAATAAAGGGTGTTCAGGAGATAGCTCCTGCGAGTTGCCGATTGCATTCATGTGTTATTAGTATATGTGTCGTAGATGTTGTAATTTGCCTGTCCAAGTCCAGTGAGCTAGAAGGAGAAAATAGTTAGGACTCTGAGAAGTAATAAAAATGTGTTTTTTTTACTTATCATTGATAAGTTGTTTGATATTATGCCCAGATGGAGATCACATGAAACCGATATTAGAGAGAATTGCTGTCATAGAAGAAGCCATGCGCTCATTCAAGAGCAGAACAGAAAAAGTTGCTGAACAACAAAGTGACATTGATCAACAACTGAAGGAAGTATTAACAAAACTATCAGAGTCGGACAAGATACACGGCTCAAGGTTTAAACAACTCAAACAGCACACCCGTGATATCAGTGATGCACAAGATGCAATAGAAGAACAGAAGATAAGATTACAAAGTCTGGAGAAACAGCTACAGAAGATATCTACGACACAAAAGAGACAGAAAGCAGAAATGGAATCTCAGTCAGAACTCGTAGAGAAACTTGTTCATGCACCTAATCTACTGAAGTCAATGAAAGTGAACGTCGATGCCTTAGGCAATAGAATTGACGGAATCATTCGTGATTGCAGAAACAAGGATGAGGATATAGAAACTGTAACACGTGACCTGTCAGACAGGGTCAAGTCTAACACGCAGAGTGTCCAGCTCATATCTGAAGGTCAAGCTCAGAACACGACCTTGTTGAGAGAACTAAAGACCAGGTTGCAGACATTGGAGGCAGATGGCGGGAGAAATGTGAAGGATGTCCAGAAACAGGCTGAGAAAGGGGAGGCAAATGTGAGTATTGACTCTTCAACGGTGAAATTGTGTAGAAGTATGACTGAGATTAACTGTGCCAATGAAACTGCGTGGAAGGAAATTTTTTTTTTTTTAGTTTTTAGTCGATGAATCAACATCACGGCACACGGGTGCAACCCATAAGTGCTCCGTTCTCCTCCTAACTCAAACCTGAGTCTGGAGAAACTCGCTCAGCACACGCACTCCGTAGCATCGGCAGGGATCCTGAAATAGTTTGGGTAGATTTTTAACTCGAAATTTTGCCCGGGCAGCGCCGTTAGGCTACTCTTTTTCGATTTCCAATTGCCAAGGGATTTTTTACATGCGCAACAATACACACGGACGTCCGATCTCACTACTCAGAGACCAGGGGAAATTTTATTACTAGAAGTCCGCGAGAAAAAATCCCGGGATTTGAACCCGGGACCTCCAGCGCACGAAGCGGATATCATACCTCGAGACCACGCAGCCCCCGCGTGGAAGGAAGTGTTTGTTGATGGCATGAAATTGAGTGTTTGTTGTGTCTATCATCTTCTCCAACCTTGCGTTCTATTAACTGGACATACTGCTCCCTTGCCGGGTTGAAGTTCATCGTTTTTTCCATGTTAATGCCTCATAATATCTGCTCTAGCTCAGGACGCTCCTGGTGCGTCTGGCGGCGCAGATCTCTGAAAGTTGGGCAGAACTGAACGATGTGATCAGGGGTCTCAGTTTGCGGTCTACGATAATATTTGCCTGTTTCTGACTTTGAGACCGTATAGATGACCAAGTACTCTGAGACCGTATAGATGACCAAGTACTCTGAGACTTTGAGACCGTATAGATGACCAAGTTCTCTGTGACTTTGAGGCATTGCGATGGTATATGTGGTCAGGTGCTTGAAACTTTGAGGTGGTAAAATTAATCATATGCATATTATAAATGATTATGTGGTTGTTTCGGGATTTGAAATTTAAATATTGAGCACAACCCACTACTGGCAACGCCGACCGCATTCCGATATGAACCTAAGGCCTATCCACGTCAATATGGAAGCACTATACTCGAGTTTCGCCCTCATTTGAGCTCGTCAGTAGTGCATATCCTGACCGGATCCGGAAACAGTCCCGGATCACGCGTGTGAAGCGGGTGTGTAACCACGCGGCACACACTGGACACACCAAATTATCACAACAGAATACCACAACCGCTACCCATCGTAGGCTATGCTCAATTTTAGGATTTAGGAGGCCTGGTGTTCCTTGCCAGTGAGAAGTCCTGATCGTTCGGGTCCCATCGATTGACGGACGTCGGTCGCGGCGATTGGGCAATCTTGAGCATAGCCTACGATGGGTAGCGTTGTGGTATTCTGTTGTGATAATTTGGTGTGTCCAGTGTGTGCCGCGTGGTTACACACCCGCTTCACACGCGTGATTCGGGACTGTTTCCGGATCCGGTCAGGATATGCACTACTGACGAGCTCAAATGAGGGCGAAACTCGAGTATAGTGCTTCCATATTGACGTGGATAGGCCTTAGGTTCATATCGGAATGCGGTCAGCGTTGCCAGTAGTGGGTTGTGCTCAATATTTAAATTTCAAATCCCGAAACAACCACATAATCAATTGATTATTGCTCACTGGATTTAGGAGGCCTGGTGTTCCTTGCCAGTGAGAAGTCCTGATCGTTCGGGTCCCATCGATTGACGGACGTCGGTCGCGGCGATTGGGCAATCTTGAGCATAGCCTACGATGGGTAGCGTTGTGGTATTCTGTTGTGATAATTTGGTGTGTCCAGTGTGTGCCGCGTGGTTACACACCCGCTTCACACGCGTGATCCGGGACTGTTTCCGGATCCGGTCAGGATATGCACTACTGACGAGCTCAAATGAGGGCGAAACTCGAGTATAGTGCTTCCATATTGACGTGGATAGGCCTTAGGTTCATATCGGAATGCGGTCGGCGTTGCCAGTAGTGGGTTGTGCTCAATATCTATATTTATAAAACAAAGTGTATGTATGTAAATATGTATGTATGTAAATATGTATGTCCTTTATTTGTTCGCGAACGGCCCATCCGATTGAGATGAAATTTTCTACACGCCTTCCTTTCATTCCAGAGCTGTCAACTGTCATAGTTTTTTTTTTCTTCTTCCTCCTCCTCCCTCCTCCCCCTCCCAAAATACGTACGTAAATATATGATGATGATGATGAAAGAATCCCCGAACCAAAACGCTAGGGAAAGGGAAGAAAATGACGTGACTACACAGAATCGTCACACGGCAATCATCATCATCAAGATCCGTGCCGGCTGGCGTAGGCGTTCATGGCTCTCCGTAGATCTCAGTCTTTGGTTTTTTGGATCAACTCTGCTGCTGATATTCCTCCATGCCACGGCAATATCAATAACAATTCATCTTTTTATGTGTAAGGAAGTTATCTACAGTCGTGTAGAAGGGAAGAACTAGACGAGTATGAATTCGGAATGGTGAACTCTCTCCCCCTCTCTTCTCCTCCCTCTACCTCCTCCCTCCACCCTTCTCCTCTTCCTCCTCCCTCTCATCCCTCTCCCTCCTAGCTCCTCCTTCTCCCTCTTCCTTCTCCCTCTTCCTCTCCCCTCCTCCTCCATCCTCCTCCCTCCTACTCACTCCGCCTCCTCCCCCCCTCCCCCCTCATCTTCCCTCCTCCTCCCTCTCCCTCCTCATCCCTCCTCCTCCTGCCTCCCTCCTCCTCCTCCTGCCTCCTTCTCCCTCATCATCCACCCTCCTCTTTCTCCCTTCTTCTCCCTCTTCCCTCTTCCTCCTCCTACCCCCTCCCTCATCCTCCTCCCTCCACCCTCCTCCTCCCTTCTCCTCCCTTTCCTTCCTCCTCCTCCTCCCTCTATCTCCTCCTCCCCCTACCTCTTTCCTCCTCCCTCCTCCTCCCCTTCCACCTCTCTTTCCTTCCTCCCCTCCTCATTCTCCCTCCTTCCTCCTCCTCCTTCCTTCTTCTCCCTCCTCCTCCTCCTCCCTCCTCCCCCTCCTCCTTCCTCCTCCTCCCTCTCCTCCTCCTCACTCCTCCTCCTCCCTCCTCCTCCTCCCTCTACCTCCTCCCTCCTCCTCCCTCTTCCTCCTCCTCCCTCCTCCTCATCCCTCCTCCTCCTCCCTCCTCCTCCCTCCTCCTCCTCCCTCTACCTCCTCCTCCCTTCACATTCCTCCTCCTCCCTCTTCCTCCTTCTCCCTCCCTCCTCCTCCTCCTCCCTCCTCCCCTCCTCCTTCCTCCTCATCCCTCTCCTCCTCCTCACTCCTCCTCCTCCCTCCTCCTCATTCTACCTCCTCCCTCCTCCTCCCTTCACATTCCTCCTCCTCCTCCCTCCTCCTCCTCCCTCTCCCTCCTCCTCCTTCTTCCTCCCTCCTCTTCCCTCCTCCCCCTCCTCCTTCCTCCTCCTCCCTCTCCGCCTCCTCCCTCCTCCTCCTCCCTCCTCCTCCCTCTACCTCTTCCTCCTCCCTCCTCCCTCTACCTCCTCCCCCCTCCTCCCTTCACATTCCTCCTCCTCCCTCTTCCTCCTCCTCCCTCCTCCTCTCTCCGCCTCCCTCCTCCTCCTCTTCCCTATACCTCCTCCCTCCTCCTCCCTTCACATTCCTCCTCCCCCCTCCTCCTCTTCCCTCCTCCTCCTCCTTCTCCCTCCTCCTTCTCCCTCTTCCTCCTCCCTCTTCCTTCTCCTCCTTCTCCCTCCTCCTTCTCCCTCTTCCTTCTCCCTCCGCCTCCTCCATCCTCCTCCCTCTCCCTCCTCCTCCCTATCCTCCTCCTGCTTCCTTCTCCTCCTGCGTTCTCCTCCTCCCTCCTTCTCCCTCCTCCTCCCCCTTCCTCCTCCCTCCTCCTCGCCTCCTCCTCCACCCTACTCCTCCCTCCTCCTCCTCCTCCCTCCTCCCCCCTCCTCCCTTCACATTCCTCCTCCTCCCTCTTCCTCCTCCTCCCTCCGCCTCCCTCCTCCTCCTCCCTCTATCTCCTCCCTCCTCCTCCCTTCACATTCCTCCTCCTCCCTCCTCCTCCTCCCCTCCTCCTCTTCCCTCCTCCTCCCCTCCTTCTCCCTCTTCCTCCTCCCTCTTCCTTCTCCCTCCGCCTCCTCCCTCCTCCTACTCTCTCCTCCTCCCTCCTCCTCCCTCTCCTCCTCCTGCATGGGCGAAATAGAGAACACACTGAACCGTTCAACAGGGATTCATTGTCAAAGAAATGTGGTTATTAAGACAAACGAAAGTGAGGGAAATGAAATACTTTGGGCGTGTAGAGTCTGGAAAAGATGTATATGGAGGGAGGCCTAACGAGTAAGCGGACAAGAGGAAAACCCAACATGGATGGGTATATCTTATATATAAAAGGCGATCTCCGTCCGTCTGTCTGTCTGTCTATAGGTCCCTAATGCGCTCGCGAACGGCCCATCCCATTGAGATGAAATTTTTTACACGTCTTCCTTTCATTCCAGCGCAGCCCACTGTCATATTTTTTTAGTATGAAATCGGCTGCTTACCCAAAATTATTTCATTTTTCATTATAATTTCATCTATTTCAGGGGACTTAACTCTGTAAAAGTTATTTCAAGGGGCATAACTTTTATGTATAACTTATAGTCATATTGTGGCATCGTTTTCAAAGATTTA
>OY992891.1:18614814-18664814 GCA_963921405.1 Cepaea hortensis
GGAAGAATACGATGAAGAAGAAGAAGAAGAAGAAGAAGAAGAAGAAGAAGAAGAAGAAGAAGAAGAAGAAGAAGAAGAAGAAGAAGAAGAAGAAGATAAACAACAGCAACAACAACAGCAGCACCAACAACAATAACAACAACAACAACCACAGTCAGAGAAGACAAATTTCAACATTATCTGCAGCCAACTTTCACTGTAAAAACGGCACTTCAATCAATCAATCAATTATGTGCCATGCCGGAAAGCGTGGGCGGTCATGACTCGCCATTTCACTCGATCACCAGTGTCGTGGATCAGCTCAGTGTTCCTGTCTCGTCCATGCCATGTGGCCAAGCAAACGGCACTTAATTGATTCAAAACAATGTTTTCCCGTGATGAAATTGTGCAATCTATTGTTTGTGTCTTCGTTATTCAAACTTAATTGATTGTCTGATATTATACAAGCCTGTGACATAATTTACGTTCTATATAATTAAAGTTATGTTGTCAATTTGACAGTTCCGGATCCTGTGTCAGATGTTCAACGATCGACTGAGACCACTAGAACAACTCAGATCATGTTTCAATGAACGGGCCAGACTGCGAGATGATAATGTCAGAAAGGTTTGTCGTTTGTAGAGAAATAGTTTAAAACTTTGGTAAAGCTGTAGAAATGTAAACATTTAGAAAACACAATTACAAGAATACAATTACAAAACATAGAGAACATTTCAACCAAATTATTTCCTCTGCAAACAATAACAAAACCCAATCAACAACACAAAATAAAAACAGCAATAACACTAAAGTTGCTTGCTTGTGTTCGCTGGCTATGAATTCCAGCGTGAATTCCTGTATGTCGGATGAAGACATCCTGTTGTCCAACATCAGTGTGATGTCATACCGGACTGAGGTTGCGTGAGTATCCATTGTCCCATGTCTGGCTTATTGGTGTGCAGACTGGTGGTTCCTCGCCGTACAGGCAGATACTTTCCGTCTTCGGAGGAAACACAAAAGTAACTACATTATAATAAATCAAAAATTAGAAATGATCAGAGGTATTTTTTTTAATAAGGGAAAGGCACTAACAACGTATACGAATATTAATAGAAAAAGTGATTGAAATGAACAGAGATCTATATGTGTGCTCTATTCACTACACTAATGCATTCGATAAGGTGAAACATGAATAGATGATGATACTGTTGGACATTTTAAACATTGATGGTAAACATCTAGGAAAAATAAAGAACTTGTATTAGCAGCAACAAGTAGATATAAGAATTGACAACCAACTGGAAACCGTTCAAAATATTAAACAAGGTTTTAGGCATGGTTGTGTACTATCATTCGGTCTGTTCAGTTTGTACAGCGAAATAGCAATGAGACCCATACAAGACATGCCAGGAATATCAGTGGATGGGTATAATGTAAACATCCTGCGTTATGCTGATGACATGGTTTAGGTCGCTGAATATGGAACAGTTACATGAAATGGTTGGATATAAATGCAGCAGACAGTCATAACAAAGGACTTAATCTGAACATAAGAAAATCAGAAATAACGGTTATAACACAAAACACTTGTACACCTAAATGTAACAGAAGTTGATAGGGAACTGCGCTGATAAAGCCATGAGCACGGTGGGAGGCGTTCAACTGGTGGGCTCGTCGCATGCTTAATAAAGACACGTTTGGCCACCTAAATCTCCGCGTATTCAGGCTTACAAAATGTGGGGTATTATGAAAGTTAAATATAGAATAGACCATAGACAGCATTTCACAAGATGAAGAATATTCCAGTTGAGGAAAATGGTTCTAAAGCGCTAAATTGAGCCAATCCTGATGTACAGAGACTAATTATGGAAAATTGACAGACAAGTGAGGAATGTCGTGGAAGCTGAGGAGACGTGATTTATAGAATAATGATGAGAACACCGAGAACGGATAGAAAGAACAAGATACCCTGAAAAAAGTTAACTTACGACGAGAACTGGTTACTCGTATCAGAAGTTTTTTTTTTGGTTCGCATATCCTTTACAGGAGGTCAGAGCACCATCGTAAATGGAACACATAACGACGGCTGTATAATGTTGCTTTGTGTGGTTGAGTGCCATTATGTTTCTTAATTTCCAATATTTGAAGTGTCGGAAAACATTGCACTATTATCTTGCAGTTTTGAAATAATTGCACTGTTCTTTCTTATGCAACGGTACACTAACTGTACAAGTAATACGAATCACGTAAAGTGATATTGGGCCGAGATGTGGGCTATCTTGTTCCAGTTGGTAGCCATGCTTGTTTGTTGACCTTGGTCAATGTCATTCTCTTTGACTTTAAATTCTGATGTGTACTTTTGACTGTACATGTTTATCTTTGGTAGCACTGTTCACTGTTAATATTCACAAGACTTTATTGTTTATATTCGGGTTCACATCGAACGGGCGAAAAACCCCACGTGCCATGTGCCGGAATCGTGGTAAGTGTCGGAATCACGCTTCAAGCATAAAGTGTAGACATGATGTCAAGTGTCAGAAATCTTGGGATTTGTCCAGGGTTTAATCTTTGTATAGGCTCGTACAAACACTTGATAATTTACAGATCCACTATGCACACAACCCACAAAAGTCTCTTGCGTCTTTAGTATACACACTTTATTGCAGAACAGTAATCCCACGTGGCTGTCATACACCGCCGGCTTCCTGCCGTTTTCGCGTTCTGCGTATGACCAGCACACCCACTGTGTACAAACATAATTCATAGTTAATCTAATCGTTATGAGAAACTTTGGTTGATGCACATTGTAGATCTTACTGTTGTAACACTCACTTGATAAACTACTTAACAATTATTCTTCTACTCACGCTCATAACCTGTACCCTGAGAGTGAGTGAGTGTGAATGAGAGACAGAATGAGTGAGCGTGAGAGTGAATGAGTGAGCGTGAGAGTGAATGAGTGAGCGTGAGAGTGAATGAGTGAGCGTGAGAGTGAATGAGTGAGCGTGAGAGTGAATGAGTGAGCGGGAGAGTGAATGATTGAGCGTGAGAGTGAATGAGTGAGCGGGAGAGTGAATGATTGAGCGTGAGAGTGAATGAGTGAGCGGGAGAGTGAATGAGTGAGAGTGAATGAATGAGCGGGAGAGTGAATGAGTGAGCGGGAGAGTGAATGAGTGAGCGTGAGAGCGAATGAGTGAGCTGGAGAGTGAATGAGTGAGAGTGTCTGTGTGTGGGAGTGAATGAGTGTGAGTGAATGAGTGAGAGTGAATGAGTGAGAGTGAATGAGTGAGCGTGTGAGTGAATGAGTGAGCGGGAGAGTGAATGAGTGAGCGGGAGAGTGAATGAGTGAGCGGAAGAGTGAATGGGTGAGCGGGAGAATGAATTAGTGAGAGTGAATGAGTGAGCGGGAGAGTGAATGATTGAGCGGGAGAGTGAATGAGTGAGCGTGAGAGTGAATGAGTGAGCGTGAGAGTGAATGAGTGAGCGTGAGAGTGATTGAGTGAGCGTGAGAGTGAATGAGTGAGCGTGAGAAGGAATGAGTTAGCGTGAGAAGGAATGAGTTAGCATGAGAGTGAATGAGTGAGCGTGAGAGTGAATCAGTGAGCGGGAGAGTGAATGATTGAGTGTGAGAGTGAATGAGTGAGCGTGAGAGTGAATGAGTGAGCGGCAGAGTGAATGAGTGAGCGGGACAGTGAATGAGTGAGCGTGAGAGTGAATGAGTGAGAGTGAATGAGTGAGCGGGAGAGTGAATGATTGAACGGGAGAGTGAATGAGTGAGCGGGAGAGTGAATGAGTGAGCGGGAGAGTGAATGAGTGAGCGGGAGAGACAGAATGAGTGAGCGTGAGAGTGAATGAGTGAGCGGGAGAGTGAATGAGTGAGCGGGAGAGTGAATGAGTGAGCGGGAGAGTGAATGAGTGAACGGGAGAGTGAATGAGTGAGCGGGAGAGTGAATGAGCGAGAGTGTGTGTGTGTGAGTGAATGAGTGAGAGTGAGAGTGAATGAAAGAGAGAGAGAGAGAGAGTGTGTGGTGTGTGTGTGTGTGTGTGTGTGTGTGTGTGTGTGGGACGCGCTGGCATCACTACTTTTACGTCACATACTTTTTATGTACACATTTTTCTCCATGTTTAGCCTTGTTTATGTTTACAACATTCATTTCACAATGTTTATTTTTCTTCCTATGTAAATGTATAATGCTCTTGATGAACGAAAGACGAGTGATTGGAAGGGCCGAATGTAAGACGGGCCTGCGAGCCCAATTTGTGACCCTAATAAAGTTGATTTGATTTGATTTGATTTGATTTAACCAACAAGTCCTTGTCACGGCGTGTCTATGCCCGCCATTTTGGTCGAGGTGTTATTCAAAACAGTGTCAACTGTCCCGCTACCGCTTGTCGGCGTTTGCAGCCCATCATCAGGCGTCAGCTTCAATGTGTTGCTTCATGATCACCAACTCCCACAAAGGGAACAATCTTTAACTTTGGAATTCGACTCAGATGATCTCAATCGCCTTCAATCGCTTTCCATCGCTTTCCGTCGAACATTCTCTGTCCACGTCTCGGCGCCGTCTGGCTAACAACAAGGGTTTTCGTTCTCAGCCTGGCGCAGTCATGTGACCACGTTAATTTCTCCCACTCATGCCGCCGGTGTTAGCTTGTATTTTTTCACTGTGCATCTTAGTGGCATCTATATAGTTTCCACGTTCGACACATTTGCCCTATTTCTCGTATCCATCTCATGGCAGTCAACATCAGCATCTTTCAGCTGATTGTTGATTTCGTGGCAAGAGTACGCTCAGTAGTTTGCCATTGCTTTCTGAGACACCGGCTCATATACTCCGTAAGTTACCAACGCGGTGAGAACCGCTACGATTCTCGCGCAGATTACATTCCTCACTTGGATATACGGGATTACGGAGAAAGATGTTAACTCCTAGGCCAGGGAGACTGGTGTACCAGAAGTAGACAGTCCATATTCTATGGGCACGTCATGAGAAATGGAAACTGGAGTACGTCATCGCAACGACAATGTTGCTAGCCCGATATGGTATGGTATGGCATGGTATGGTATGGTATGGTATAGTGTGGTGTGGTGTGGTATAGTATAGTATAGTATAGTGTGGCGTGGTGTGGTATAGTATAGTATAGTATAGTATAGTATAGTTTTTCTGTCACATTTTCAGCTATCCCAGTTAATCCAGGAGGTAGCAGTTATGTCCCCGAGATTACAACAATTAGGTAACTCTCAAATCTGCTATACAGTTATCTCTGCGTTGTTGTCGTCGTTGTAGTTGTAGTTGTTGTTGTTGTTGTTGTTGTTGTTGTTGTTGTTGTTGTTGTTCGGATATCTGGTCTGGAGCACATATTGGCGATCATGTCTTTTCACTCATCTCTGTTTTCAGATATTTTAATGGAGCTGGGGTGTTTTAGTTCTGTTACTGCACAGCTGTTTCGGCTTACACTCTTGTGGGAGGAAAAACGGGAACATACTGTAATAGCTGGACAGATTAGTGGACAAAGATCTAGAGGAAGACAGCGAGGGAAGATTCCAGACAGCATCTCATCATGGCATGGACAAATGTTCGATGTCAGCAATCGAAGTTCGTTTTTCGAGCTAAATACTGACCACCTAATCCTCCATGTAGAGGTCAGTGAGCTAAATACTGACCACCTAATCCTCCATGTAGAGGTCAGCGAGCTAAATACTGACCACCTAATCCTCCATGTAGAGGTCAGCGAGCTAAATACTGAACACCTAATTCTCCATGTAGAGGTCAGCGAGCTAAATACTGACCGCCGAATCCTCCATGTAGAGGTCAGCGAGCTAAATACTGACCACCTAATCCTCCATGTAGAGGTCAGCGAGCTAAATACTGACCACCTAATCCTCCATGTAGAGGTCAGCGAGCTAAATACTGACCACCTAATATTCCATGTAGAGGTCAGCGAGCTAAATACTGAACACCTAATCCTCCATGTAGAGGTCAGCGAGCTAAATACTGGCCACCTAATATTCCATGTAGAGGTCAGCGAGCTAAATACTGGTCACCTAATCCTCCACGAGCGTTAATAGAAGTACACAAAAACCTATATCGTTGCTTATTGACTTCACAAAGGCTTTCCATAGAGTAAGATATGTCAAAATGATGATGAAGCTTGCAGATCTACAATTGATGGGAAAGATCTTGGGCGTGTAATACAATATATTGGTAAAATTAAGCTGCCATAAGGATTGATAATGATATCAGCCTATTAAAAGAAGTGTGCTACAAGGATGGGCAATGCCTACAGATAATGTTTTCCCTATATAGTGAAAATATGAATAGACATTTGAAAAATATGAGGGGAATCAGCAATTGGGGACATAACACAAATAACATTATATATGCAGATGATACAGTATTAATTGCAGAAAATGAACAGGATCTGCAACATCTAGTAGCCGCAATTATTGTACTCAGTGAACAACTAGGGTTTTAATCACATTGCAAGAAGACAGACATTATTGTCGTCATTAAGAGGAAAGAGTCGGTCTCCCTGGCCTAGGAGTTAACGTCGTTCTCCGTAATCCCGTATAGCCACGCGAGGAACATAACCTGCGCGAGAAACTACTGAGCAAACTACTGAGCGTAATCTTGCCAAGAAATCAAAAATCAACTGAAAGATGCTGATGTTGACAGCGAGGTCCTGTAGAGGATATGCGGGAAGAAGAAGAAGAACAAGAATCGCTGTGGCAAAGATAGCATTTTGCAAGATAGAAAACATACTGACCAGTAAAAATGTCAGTTGCAACGAGAAAAGGAGTCTTGAAGTGCTACATAGAACCTGTACTTCTGTATGGATGTGAAATATGGACAATGAGCAGACAAGTTGAATTACATCTAATGGCAGCGGACATGTGGTTTCTGGGGGAAATGCAACGAGTACTATGGACAGATAGCAAACCTCTTAGAAGAAGCAAATGAAACACGTAAACTGATTGGTGAAGTTATGCGTAGACAGTTACAATTTTGTGGACATGTTATACGAAGAAATGAATTAGACAACTTGGTGACAACTAGCAAGATTGAGGGAACAAGAGCAAGGGGAAGGCAGATGAGGATAGTAATCGCTGTGATATGTTTTGCCAATGACTGCTATTATTCGGAGTGTATTTATTAGAATAACTTATACCGCACGGTCCAGTATTCTGAATATTGCAAGCAATTTATTCACATCAATCTTCGCTTCTGTTTCTACTACGGTGAGGCGATGGGGATTGAATCCTATCCGAACATGCATTTACATCACGCGTTTACTTTAATTGTTCATGAATTTATATTCAAACATGGCATGTCCCTAACACTATTTTATGAAATGATTATATGTTCACCCTCATATGGAGTGGTTACTAATCTGTTAACAAAAGGATGGTACTAAACTTTAACACTATAGTTCCAAGTTACAGATTATGATGTGGCGAAGTATTTTATCCCCTGACTAAGAGTCAGGAATACGCGTAATCATCTGTATGTCCCCGCATGGATAAAACACCTTTCTATAGTACATAGATTATTTGCAGATTTCTAAGCATAAATAGTGAGCTATTGTTCACAGTGCACAGAAGTTTTAACATAGGAATATGAAAGTGACAGACACAAGTTCTCTACTGAAGTATGTAAACAATAGTCTGCTACTACATTGAGATAATCTCTAGAATGTGTTTCAGACATGAGAGTTGATACTTTATGTGTACTACAGTACACATAATATTCATAGGTTATAAACACTATTAGTTAGATATAAGTTCATAATGCCTATAAAAGATATTAACATATAGATTTGAAATGGTAAGACATAGGAAAAATTACAGCGTGGCGCCCACATGTGTTTCCTTGGTAAACATCATCCAGCCTGGTTTAAGAGAATTGTAACTAATTCTTAATTAAACATACTGGTCTATGTAATACATAAATCCATCTTAATAATGTAGATATAACATACCAATAGCTTGAAGAGAATCATGTTTTTAAAGGCAACAATACCTTTTCCCCACACGGGGAAAGAAATCCCACAAGGGAACGCACGTCTGTTTACTTTCTTAGCTTGAACTAAAAATGGCTACACTGGGCCTTTGTCCTACAATCAGTCGACGACTGTTGGCCAGGTACGTAAAAGAAAATAAAGCCAAATAAATTACGCTGTGCCATGGTCGGTCTATCGCTGTTTTATTTTCTATTCTTACCTAAGCAAGTTACTTAAACAGTAATTGTAATGGTTTGTTTATTTTTAAGGGAGTCAATGCTTAGGAAAGGGTAGGGACGTTTTTATTATATTACAAAGATATGGACATGAAACCTGGACATGTTGCATATAATCATTGTAAGATATGGACGTGGATCCTGGACATGTTGCATATAATCATTGTAAGATATGGACGTGAATCTTGGACATACCACATATATTCATTGTAATATATGGACGTGAATCCTGGATATGTCGCATATAATCATTGTAAGATATGGACGTGAATTCTGGATATGTCGCATATAATCATTGTAAGATATGGATGTGAATCCTGGACATGCCGCAAATAATCATTGTAAGATATGGACATGAATCCTGGACATGTCGCATATAATCATTGCAAGATATGGACGTGAATTCTCGACAGTTGGTTGTTGTTGTCTTTCACGTATTCCGTTAGGCGACGTGGGGAGGGGTTATTGAAGTTCCAGCGCCTGTAACTGGCGTCATTCCTCCAATATTCATGAGCAGTGGTACAAGCACAGTCATCGCTCGAGGTCTCAAAGATGTGGTTTTATGGGAGAAAGCTGAGAATTCAATGATCAGTCAAGATGCATGATCGAGACGTTTTGAAAGAGGCTATGACACAAAGACAACTTATCACAAACATCTGACAGAGTCTATGACACAAACAACTTATCACAAACATCAGACAGAGTCTATGACACAAAGACAACTTATCACAAACATCAGACAGACTCTATGACACAAAGACAACTTATCACAAACATCAGACAGAGTCTATGACACAAAGACAACTTATCACAAACATTGGACAGAGGCTATGACACAAAGACAACTTATCACAAACATTGGACAGAGGCTATGACACAAAGACAACTTATCACAAACATCAGACAGAGGCTATGACACAAAGACAACTTATCACAAACATCAGACAGAGTCTATGACACAAAGACAACTTATCACAAACATCAGACAGAGTCTATGACACAAAGACAACTTATCACAAACATCAGACAGAGTCTATGACACAAAGACAACTTATCACAAACATCAGACAGAGGCTATGACACAAAGACAACTTATCACAAACATTGGACAGAGGCTATGACACAAAGACAACTTATCACAAACATCGGACAGAGGCTATGACACAAAGACAACTTATCACAAACATCAGACTGAGTCTATGACACAAAGACAACTTATCACAAACACCAGACAGTCTATAACACAAAGACAACTTTACACAAACATTAGACAGAGACTATAACACAAAGACAACTTTACACAAACATTGGACAGAGGCTATGACACAAAGACAACTTATCACAAACATCGGACAGAGGCTATGACACAAAGACAACTTATCACAAACATCAGACTGAGTCTATGACACAAAGACAACTTATCACAAACACCAGACAGTCTATAACACAAAGACAACTTTACACAAACATTAGACAGAGACTATAACACAAAGACAACTTTACACAAACACCAGACAGAGTCTATGACACAAAGACAACTTTACACAAACACCAGACAGAGGCAGTCACCAAGTTTTATCCACAATATGAGAAGAAGAAGAAAGCACTAGAACATGTTATGCCAATTTGTGGAAATGAGAGAAAAAATGTGAAAAGAGAGACAGGGAAAGAAAATAAGAGAAGATTTTTGACAGCCTTTTGTCATGGCACGGGATTGTGACGACACACGAACTGAAGAATGTTGGAGATCGCAGATGTGGAGAGTAATGGTCGTCCATGCCAGCGAGCAAGGCACTTGATGATGATGCATTTAGCTTGTAGTCAAGCATAAACAATCAGTGTATATGTTTGTAATTCATATTGTTTTTTTTTCCTGCCTCAATCATTACTACGTATATTTCTGATTTTCCTTCTATGGAAGACCCAGTCACCACTTTGTAGATTTGTGCTGTAATGTCAATGACAGCCTCAATCTTCGATAAGTATATTTGTGATTTACCTTCTTTAGAAGCTTCAATAGTCACTCCATGGGAGTCTCATGGGAGTCTAATCAACATTATCCATCTATCATGTGCCATGATGATAAGCGTGGGCGGTTATGTTCTGCCATCTCACTCGATCACCAGAGTCGTGGATCAGCTCCGTGTTCCTGTCTCGACCATGCCATGTGGCCAAGCCATCCAGGTATTTACTTCTCGGTCTTCGCCTTGGTCTCTTCCCTTCGATCTTGCCAGTTGTCACCAAGTTCTCCAAGTCATCTCTTCTCATAACATGTCCAACAATTTTGACTGCCTATGTCTAATGACTCTAATCAGTTTACGATTTTCATTTGTTTCTTGAAGGACTCGTTCATTTTTTTTTTCTGTCTGTCCATGGTATTCTTTGAATTTTCCTCAGAAACCACATTTCCACAGCCATCAGATGGTTTTCAGCTTGGCTGCTCATTGTCCACGCTTCACATCCATACAAAAGTATAGGTTCTATGTAGCACTTCAACACTCTTTTTCTCGTTTCGATTGATATCTTTTCGATGGTCTATATGTTTTCCATCTTGCAAAAGGCTACCTTCGCAATGGCAATTCTTGTTCAAATCTCTTCAGATGTTATGACTGTGCCGAGATAACTGTATCGATTGACTTGCTTAAGAATATGCCCATTTACTCGTATATCACATTGTGGTATTTCCTTCTTCCCAGTGACGACCATATTCTGTGTCTTCTTACTATTCAGTTCTAACCCTAGTTGTTCACTGTGTGCAACAACCGCATCTACTAAATGTTGCAGGTCCTGTTCATTGTCTGCAATCAAGACAGTATCATCTGCATATCTAATGTTATTGATGTATCGTCCCCGAACGTTAATTCCTTCCATATCTTCTATATTTCTGAAAATATTTTCACTGTACAGGGAGAAAAGATCTGGAGACATTACACATCCCTGTCTCACACCTCTTTTAATAGGCTGATTTTGACCTACATCGTTCTCAATTCTGATGGCAGCTTGTTGTTTCCAATATATGATGTTTACAAGTCTAAGGTCTTTTCCGTCAATTTGTAGATCTTCAAGCATCCTTATCATGTCGACATGTCTCACTTTATCGAAAGCCTGTGTTAGTCAATAAAGCAAAGATATAGATCTTTGTTTACATCTATAGAACGTTCAATTATTGTTCTCAGTATATACACAGCATTTAAGGTACCCTTGCCTTCTACAAACCCACATTGTTCTTCTCTTATTTCGGGTTGTATTTTCTTCCTAACTCTTTGCATGATAATTCTCAGCAAAATCTCTGTGATGTGGCTCATTATACTAATTGTTGGATGTTGATCACACTCCAAGGCTCCTGATTTCTTCGGGATTACAATAAATATAGAATTACATAATTCAGGAGGTTTATCTCCAGTATTGTATATTGCGTTCAGCAGTCTGGTGACCTGGTATATTCCATATTCTTCTAAGGCATTGACCATTTCTATTGTGATGTTATCTGTATCTGGGGTCTTGCCAGTTTTCATATGGTTAAGGGAATTCTGAACTTCCATCTTCAAAATTGATGGTCCTTTATTATTATTCCAAAGATCACATTGTTCTTCTCTTGTAATCATCATAAAGATCTTTCACATAATCTGACCATGCATGTAAAATCTTATCTTTTTCTGTTATGATTTTGCCATATTTGGATTGTAGGCAACCCGTTGACGTGTATGTTCTTGTGTAAGTGATGTAATTAATTCTTTTGTGCGTTAATTTGGTATTCCGGATATTGTGTTGGTTTTCAATTTCCTTGCAATTTTCCCCAAACCGTTTTCTTTTGCCTCTGTACGTAGCTTTCTAATTTTCCCGTGAATCTCTTCACATTTGTCCTTGTTATTTTTGTTATTTCTTCTTATTTCCATGAGTTTTGATATGTCTTCCGTCATCCATTTCTTGCGTCCTATTATCTTTATTTTTGGGATGGTTGTTTCTGCAGCTTGGTTGACTGATTTCTTTAATACTTTCCATTGGTCACTGACGTCTTGAAATAATATTTCCTTATCGGACAATCCATGGAATCTGTTCTTTACCTCTACGTTGAATTTATCTTTTATCTCCTCACTCTTCAGTGCCTGCAGATCAAATTTTGTGTTTCTTTGTGAATATTTGACTTTCTTTAATTTTATATGTAAATTGCTTAAGATTAATCTATGGTCGCCGTTGCAGTCTGCGCTTGGTATAGCTTATGCGACTTTTAAGGCATTTCGAAATCTTCTGTTGATGAGAATGTAATCAGTCTGATTTCTGATATTATGATCAGGACTCCTCCATGTCCATAATCTCCTTGGGTACTGTTTATACCAGCTGTTTCCAATAATCAAATCATGCTCTTTTGCTCTATGTACAAGTCTGCAACCTCTTTCATTCTGTTCGCCTAGTCCATACTTGCCCACTATGCATCCGTCCTGTTGATTTCCAACTTTGGCATTCAAGTCACCCATTATGATATTTAATTCAGAATTCTTGCATTTCTTGAAGGATTTCTCTAAATCATTATAAAATTCATCGATGTTGTCATCACTACTGCCTGCTGTTGGTGCATAAACTTGTATGACGTTGACATCAAAAGGTCTTCCACTCAACTTCACCAGTAACACTCTGTCTGATTGTGGCATAACGCTAACCACCATTATTCAGTTTAAAAGACTGCACGCAAAAGAAAGGAGAAAATATATAACAATTGACTACAGGAGCAAACTGAAACCAGAACTGCAAAATTAACATCACATCAAACTGAAACTTGAACAATTGACAGAAGATGACGTCAATTCTAAGAAACATTTCATCAGCCAAAGCTCAGGAGGCCATTGGACAAAACAAACATGTGACACCGCCTCTATTCGGAAACCCGAGTAGAAATATGTTAATCGCGCACTCTTCCTAAAACATGCCTGATGAACAGACGTCAAAGCTAGTGTGACCGATTTTCAAATAGGGAAGGCAGAATGTCTGGATCCCAGGTGAGCTTGTTAGTCCTTAGATTGAACTGATGACCAGATGTATCAAAGGCCCAGGAATGGTATCCAGTGTTTGTAATGTCAATTGAAATATATTATTATAAATTAAAACCTCTGAAGTGAAAAATGTTTGACTGTTCCATTCTGACGACGCATGAGCCGTTTCCCGGGCAAACTGACAATCTAATACTCTTTTCGAATACTGCAATCTCTGATATTCTTAAAGATAATCATTAACTTTAAGAAGTGCATAATAATACTACATTCTATTCTAGACAACTGTACGAAGTGATGATTCTAAAGCAATCTTGTGCATTTCAGCAGAAACACTGTTAAAAATGCTATCACTATCTACAGCTAAAATGACAGTTCGTGTACTAGAAAAAGTGCCTTGTTCTAAAACAGACTTATCTATGCCTATTTACAATCTAGAAAGCTGAAAGAGAAATCAAATCTTTCCTTTCTGCTTCATCTATTGAATTAATAGGGTCTGATGGAATAAATATTTATATTTATGTCACAATTTAATTAGATAAGGGCACTTATGAACTGCATTACATCAGGAAAGTGTGCTTCGCGGAACTCCACCACCAGAAGTTAACTTAACTCATTACTCAACACAACTTAACAAACACAACCACCCACAACTCAACACTCAACACCACAACAACAACAGATAATGGGAGAGGAGTTATTAAACACAGAAGAAGAAGAAGTTAGTTAATTGGGCAAACACAGAGAATTATCTATACACACTATAGAAATGTTATAAATGTATGTCATTTATTTACATGCATCTTGACACTTCCTCACTCTTGTCACTGTCTTACTGTACACGTTTCACTGACCCAGGGTCCAATGAGAACTTACATACAGCAGCAACCAGTTGATACAAGGCGTACACAGTATGATAAACTCTGACCACTCCAAATTAACCCAACACTAGATTAGAGAAAAAAGAGGAGGGAGGGGAACTAGTTCCTACTTCAGGAATTTAGGTTTCTTCTGACCTACTTCTAGAATATTGCATTGATAGGATTGTATATGTTTATGTGAATTTTACACAGTGAAGTCTTGGTGGCAACCCAGTTGGCAATCCACAACCAACCAGCTGGCAGCCAACTGGCCAAGAAACCAAACCAGATCCCAGAGAGAGAAAGAGATGACCCACACTTGAGATGGAAGAAGACTTGGTCATGGGCAGAACTGGAATGGATCCATCAGTCAATGGACCCAGGCTTATCCAAATCTCCCATCACAAGGGTACCTTTCTTTTAGGAACACACAACACTCAGTTTCAGGAACTGATACATAAATGTTGATTTCACTATCACCACACTTAACATGTACAACATTCAATTGTTTACCATGTTTTCACACTTGTTGACATCATGTATATTGATGCTTATTTATTGATGGTTTGTAATATTGGTCCTATATGCATGTTTATAATTTATCTTGTGTACACCACAATAGAAATGAACATTACAGGCCAGAAGACACAGGCCCATTTAATAAATAATTACTTGTGACTGATCTTAAGTTTCTTTGTCAGTTCAACCTATCTGTGATTCACCATCTTTTGTGTGTACACCTGTTGTCAAGATCTATTGAAACTTGTTGATGTGTTTAATTGTTTAAAAACAATTTAACTTATGATGAATTACTGAATGGGGAGAGGAAAGACTAAATGTCTATCAACTGCTCAACATCCATGCTTTCTTAACATAAATCAGGCTGAGAGAATTCTCCAGACTTTCCTCAGATTTGATAAACTAAAAGGGGGGCTCAAGAGCTATAAGAATCCTTGGAGAAGGGGCAGAATCCCAGTTAGTATTTTCTATTTTCACCAGGGTCATAATCTATATCTCCTAGACAAAATTAAATTAAGACGAGGCCTGCAGATAACTCAAGGGTCATATTCTGGGGTTATTGAAGACAGGAGAGGATGGGGCCCAACTTCTTTGATTAGAAATGGGGCATGCATCACAGTGATTTCCCATTCCCTTCAAAAATATATGACATATTGGGATGGCTACGTCCTGGATGGTTCCCATAAATAAATTAAACAATTAAATAATACATTGTGTGTAATTAAACGGTTACATAATACATTGTGTAATTGAACAGTTGCATAAAACACTGTATTACATAAAACATTAACACAGCTATCTTTAGATTTTGAACATTGTCATTTTCTTATATTGATTGACAGCCACATGATATGAATGACATTTACAGATAAATAAGAGTAGGTGATTGATCATTCCTCCTGAATAAGGGGGCCATTTTCAAATAGGTGTATACTTCAGAAAAAGATGCCCCAGGATAAATATAGAGTGTGAATCTACTATACAAACACTACTTCTCTTTCAGAGAAAGTGTTCTTTTCCTAGAAGTCTGAACTTAACAGCATTTCATCAACCATCGGAAAATCTTATCCGGAGGGAAATCTCTGTCTAATTTCAAATTCTTTTCTTTACTAGGGATTAATTCTGGTTACTTTAATGCCTGCTGTCTTTTGCTTTTCCAGCATTGACAGACAGACATAACATAGGGTGTTTTTAATATTGTGCATGCTTTGCTGTATATTTGCAGACCCGGGGACTGACAAGCTTACGCGGATCAGACCAACTGCAAATATATTTTTTTAGGTAGAGCAAACAAAGCAATAAATTCTAGGCACGGCGGAAACTGCAAAGTTTAGAGCCCAAATAACAGAAACATGTAGGGAATGCGGGTTAGATGGCCCTGAGCTAGCTAACTATATTTCAGATGCATTCGACAAAAGAGAAGGACTGCAAGCGGAATTTGCCCTCAAAGAAAGACAGCTTCAGGCTAAATTGGCTGAGAGGGAAAAACGACTTCAAGCAGAAATAGAGGAGAAAGAGAAACGATTTCATGCAGAATTGGAGGAGAAAGAGAAAAGACTACAGGCTGAAATGGAAGATAGGGAGAGAGAGCGTCAACACCAACTGGAGTTGAAGAGAATGGAGACTGAATTGGAGATCCGGAGACTAGAGAAAGGGAGTGGTCCTACACCCTCAACCTCATCAGGATCGCCAGTGACAGAACCACCTCCTCACGTCTCTCACCTTAATTCAGGAGCTATGTCATTTCCTCTGGAACCCTTTAATGAACAGACTGACAACATCGAAGGATTTTTATCACGCTTCGAGGCAATGCCTGTCAGCTGTGGGCTTGAAGAAGGGAGATGGGCGACGAAGTTAGCGCAGGCTTTAAGATCTACCGCTTATGACGTGTTCTCCCGCCTCACTCGTGAGGAGCAGCAGAACTACGCAACACTAAAGACGGCACTCTTGAGCCGATTCGAAGTGGACGGGGAATCTTACACGGCTCGTTTCAAAACCGCAAGGAAGGAACAGGGCGAGAGTTACGCGCAACTAGTTGAAAGACTGAAGTCATACATACAAAGATGGACTTGCTTAGGGGGATTTGAGGAAAGTTTTGAAGGATTCCGTGAAATGATCATCATTGATCAGATCAAGGGGAAAATGCAGAACGAAATGAAGGCATTCTTAACCCAAAACGGGACTGACCGCCTAGAAACTATAATCATCCTGGCAGAGAGATTTGAAAAATCTCAGAAGGAGATGGGAGGAAAGGGACGTTCGAACAACACCCCCTCTCAAGATAAAACTCCCAAGCCAAAAGAGGGCGAAAACACTGTGGCCACCAAGAAAAATGCGAAATCCCAGAAAAACACTCAAAACACAGCCCAAACAGCGCCGAAGGAGGACAAACCATTCTGTACCCATTGCAAAATTAGACGTAACACATTTCAGAATTGCAGGAAGAAGCCACCTCCACACACAGCGGCCTGTTTGGCCAACCGAAAAGAGAAAAACGTGAGCACTGGTGAAACGTCCAAATAGACACCTCATCAAGACACATCATCTCGTAATCCAGTTGTGGAGTCCATCTTGCTAAATGGATTCAAAACGACCTGTTTATATGATACTGGATTATCGTATGACTGTGTTGTTTCATCATCCTTAGTTCACCCTGAACAGGTGACAGAGGAAATAGTGGAATTACAAGGACCACTGAAGAGTTCAACCAATATGTCTCTTCCAGCGGCAAAAGTGAACATAGCCTCGCGGTATGTCACTGGGACAATCAAGGCAGCAGTCTTGGACGATCCAATATATCCTGTAATCCTCGGCTGTAGATTTATCGTTCTAGGAGAACCTGTTCAACCTGTGGCGATGGCGACAATGACCACTCGATCCCTGGCGACAAAAACTCCAGAAACAACTACGCCAATCCCTCGAACGGATGAACTGAAGAGGGCACAAGAAGCCGACAGCACCTTGGATCCCTGCTTCAGAAAACTGCCAAAATCACATTTACCTCTACGTAAAGGTGATCTGTTCATGAAGTCAGCACTTCTTTACAGAAAAGCAGGACGAGCTGGACAAGAGTTTAATCAACTTGTTGTACCAACTCAATACAGGACTCAGATCTTGGAGATGGGTCATAGTCTACCATTCAGTGGGCATATGAGTATCAACGCTACTACACAGCGGATTACTACTCACTACTTTTGGCCAGGGATGAATTCAGACATACAACGGTTCTGTAAAATCATGCCCACAGTGTCAGAAAGTGTCACCAAAACACCGGACACCACCGGCAATGTTGGGTGATTCGCCAATCACTGGAATTCCATTTGAGAAAGTGGCTGTAGACATAGTCGGACCTCTCTCAGCAACGAAGAGGCGAAACCGATTCATATTAACGCTTGTGGACACAACAACCGTGTGGGCCGAAGCAGTTCCTATGCCCAGCAGTGACTCCAAACACGTCGCTGATTCATTATTAGGAATATTCACACGTCTAGGATTCCCACAAAGGATCTTGACGGACAACGGTTCACAGTTTCGTGGTAAGCTAATGGAAGAGACCTTCAGACTTTTTCATGCACGCCATATCTTCAGTTCACCATATCACCCTCAGTCAAATGGACTTGTGGAAAGGTGGAACGGGACATTGATTAGTATCCTGCGCAAAATTGCTCAGGAGAAGACAGAGGATTGGGACTTGTATTTACCCGCAGCTTTATTCGCTTACAGGGAGGTACCACATCACTCAACAGGTTTTGCTCCAGCCACACTGTTGTTTGGACGACCGATCAAAGGACCACTGGAGGCGTTACTGCGAACATGGACTGATAATACTACAGATGATACAGTCGTGACTGCATCTACATATGTTGCCGAGTTGAAAAATCGTTTACAACACAGTTGGAAACAAGCGAATGTCAATCTACGTCAAGCCAGACGAAGAATTGCTCGTAATTTCAATCGCAAGGCAAAGGATAGAGAGTTAGAGGTTGGAGAGAAGGTGATGTTGCTGCTTCCAACCAGTCAGAATAAGCTGCAAATGGGATGGACAGGAACTTATGTAGTGACAGAGAAGATCTCACGTACCAACTACAGAATTTCAGTCAAAGGCAAGATGAAAGTATTTCACATAAACCTCTTGAAGAAGTTTCATGAAAGACCCTCAACCACCGAACCTGCACATCTGATGGCCATGAGTGTGGCTACTGAAGTCGAAGAAGGATCGACAATGGGAGTCGAGTACCCACTGCAAGCCAAAGAGACCTTTAAAGATGTGGAAATCAATCCCAACTTAACAAAGGATCAGCAAAAGCAGATTAGGGAACTTATGGCAAAATATGCAGAAGTACTTACTGATAAGCCAGGAAAAACTGATTTGGAGGAATTTGACATGAAGTTAAATGACACAGTGCCTGTGCGAGTCAAGACTTACCCAGTTCCTTATGCAAAGCAAAAGACTTTAGAGGAAGAAATACAACAGCTGCTCACCGCAGGAATAATCTCACCATCTGAATCACCTTACAGTGCTAGCGTCGTCTTATTGAGAAAGCCATGTGGAGAACATAGATTGTGCATCGATTATCGACAGCTCAATTCTATTACTGAATTCCAAGCAGAACCTCTGCCTGATCAGAATAAATTCTTCACAGCACTCAACCGAGCTAAGTACTTTACTAGGATTGATCTCAGTAAGGGATATTACCAGATTCCTGTAAAACCGGAAGTTAGACCATGGTTAGCTTTCAGCACGCCTGGAGGACACTATGAGTTCAACATTCTTCCATTTGGATTAAGTAATGCTCCCAGCGTTTTCACACGTATGATGAGAAAATTACTTGACCCACTACAGCATCCAGACATTAGTCACTTCATGGATGACATCCTGATCGCAACTGAAACATTTGAAGAGCATGTAGAAACACTGCATCTTTTGTTCAGGCGCCTCAGAGAAACTGGATTGACGGCTAGACCAAAGAAGTGTCAAATAGGATTCCAAGAATTTGACTTTCTAGGTCATAAAATATCTCATGGACTGATAACTCCACAAGAGGGAAATGTGGGCAAACTCCAGAGAGCACCTCGTCCAAAAACAAAGAAGGATGTAAGATCATTTGTATCCTTATGTGGATTCTATCAAAAATACATCAAGGACTTCAACACTCTGTCAGCACCTTTAACGGATCTTACCAAAAAGGGGAAACCAGAAAAAGTCACTTGGTCAGCTGACTGTGAGAGAGCTTTCACAGCACTAAAGCAGGCATTAACTGCTCATCCAGTCTTACATCTACCAGACCTCGACCAACCATTCGTGCTGCGCACCGATGCCTGTAACATAGGAATTGGGGCAACGTTGTTGCAGAGAAAGGGAGATGTACCATCAGAGCTATTCCCTGTAGCCTATGCTAGCAGGAAATTAAATGCTGCAGAGAGAAATTACAGTACTATCGAGAGAGAATGTCTTGCGCTCGTATGGAGTGTACAGAAATTTCAATCATACCTATATGGCAAACACTTCACAGTGCAATGTGACCATCAACCACTCATGTTTCTCGCAGCATCTAAGACTCTAAATGCCCGACTTATGAGGTGATCGCTGCTTCTTCAACCTTACTCGTTCCAGGTTGAATACGTTCCTGGGAAAATGAATGTGGGAGCGGACTCCCTGAGTCGACACCCAGTGCCGGATGAACCAGGTCAATCAGATGCAGAAGAGAATACAAGGGAGGAAAAATGGGAACAGCTTGATAACTGAAAATGTTGGAAACATAGTTCCATACCGTAGAACAATCTGGGGTGAGGCCATGTGGCATAACGCTAACCACCATTATTCAGTTTACAAGACTGCACGCAAAAGAAAGGAGAAAATATATAACAATTAACTACAGGAGCAAACTGAAACCAGAACTGCAAAATTAACATCACATCAAACTGAAACTTGAACAATTGACAGAAGATGACGTCAATTCTAAGAAACATTTCACCAGCCAAAGCTCAGGAGTCCATTGGACAAAACAGACATGTGACACCGCCTCTATTCGGAAACCCGCGTAGAAATATGTTAATCGCGCACTCTTCCTAAAACATGCCTGATGAACAGACGTCAAAGCTAGTGTGACCGATTTTCAAATAGGGAAGGCAGAATGTCTGGATCCCAGGTGAGCTTGTTAGTCCTTAGATTGAACTGATGACCAGATGTATCAAAGGCCCAGGAATGGTATCCAGTGTTTGTAATGTCAATTGAAATATATTATTATAAATTAAAACCTCTGAAGTGAAAAATGTTTGACTGTTCCATTCTGACGACGCATGAGCCGTTTCCCGGGCAAACTGACAATCTAATACTCTTTTCGAATACTGCAATCTCTGATATTCTTAAAGATAATTATCAACTTTAAGAAGTGCATAATAATACTACATTCTATTCTAGACAACTGTACGAAGTGATGATTCTAAAGCAATCTTGTGCATTTCAGCAGAAACACTGTTAAAAATGCTATCACTATCTACAGCTAAAATGACAGTTCGTGTACTAGAAAAAGTGCCTTGTTCTAAAACAGACTTATCTATGCCTATTTACAATCTAGAAAGCTGAAAGAGAAATCAAATCTTTCCTTTCTGCTTCATCTATTGAATAAATAGGGTTTGATGGAATAAACATTTATATTTATGTCACAATTTAATTAGATAAGGGCACTTATGAATTGCATTACATCAGGAAAGTGTGCTTCGCGGAACTCCACCACCAGAAGTTAACTTAACTCATTACTCAACACAACTTAACAAACACAACCACCCACAACTCAACACTCAACACCACAACAACAACAGATAATGGGAGAGGAGTTATTATACACAGCAGAAGAAGAAGTTGGTTAATTGGGAAAACACAGAGAATTATTTATACACACTACAGAAATGTTATAAATGTATGTCATTTATTTACATGCATCTTGACACTTCCTCACTCTTGTCACTGTCTTACTGTACACGTTTCACTGACCCTAGGTCAAATGAGAACTTACATACAGCAGGAACCAGTTGATACAAGGCGTACACAGTGTGATAAACTCTGACCACCCCAAATTAACCCAACACTAGATTAGAGAAAAAAGAGGAGGGAGGGGAACTAGTTCCTACTTCAGGAATTTAGGTTTCTTCTGACCTACTTCTAGAATATTGCATTGATAGGATTGTATATGTTTATGTGAATTTTACACAGTGAAGTCTTGGTGGCAACCCACAATCAACCAGCTGGCAACCAACTGGCCAACCAACCAAACCAGATCCCAGAGAGAGAAAGAGATGACCCACACTTGTGATGGAAGAAGACTTGGTCATGGGCAGAACTGGAATGGATCCATCAGTCAATGGACCCAGGCTTATCCAAATCTCCCATCACAAGGGTACCTTTCTTTTAGGAACACACAACACTCAGTTTCAGGAACTGATACATAAATGTTGATTTCACTATTACCACACTTACCATGTACAACATTCAATTGTTTACCATGTTTTCACACTTGTTGACATCATGTATATTGATGCTTATTTATTGATGGTTTGTAATATTGGTCCTATATGCATGTTTATAATTTATCTTGTGTACACCACAATAGAAATGTACATTACAGGCCAGAAGACACAGGCTCATTCAATAAATAATTACTTGTAACTGATCTTAAGTTTCTTTGTCAGTTCAACCTATCTGTGATTCACCATCTTTTGTGTGTACACCTGTTGTCAAGATCTATTGAAACTTGTTGATGTGTTTAATTGTTTAAAAACAATTTAACTTATGATGAATTACTGAATGGGGAGAGGAAAGACTAAACGTCTATCAACTGCTCAACATCCATGCTTTCTTAACATAAATCAGGCTGAGAGAATTCTCCAGACTTTCCTCAGATTTGATAAACTAAAAGGGGGGGGGGGGGGGCTCAAGAGCTATAAGAATCCCTGGAGAAGGGGCAGAATCCCAGTTAGTATTTTCTATTTTCACCAGGGCCATAATCTATATCTCCTAGACAAAATTAAATTAAGACGAGGCCTGCAGATAACTCAAGGGTCATATGATGGGGTTATTGAAGACAGAAGAGGATGGGGCCCAACTTCTTTGATTAGAAATGGGGCATGCACCACAGTGATTTCCCACTCCCTTCAAAAATATATGACACTGATACAGTCCAATATCCTTTGATCGATTTTTCTCTCTCTTTATCCATTATAATTGCTACTCCTCGCTGTTGTTTCTCCCCACCAGAATAGATTATTCTATATTCCTCAGATGTTATATTGTCCATTCCTGTCCATCTGGTCTCAAATATACCTAACAGGTTAATATGTAATCTTCTCATTTCATTCTTAATGTTATCAAATGTTCCATTCCTACTCATAGTTCTTACATTCCAAATCAACATTATACATCTTACAAAAATTGATTCAGCATCTTCAGTCACACGGTTAGTGAGGAGTATTTGTATTTCATTTCAGCAAATTTCACTCTTACTAACGATAGCATCTTAAAACCAGGTACATGTAACAAGGAAACACATAATTGACACAGGCCATCAGTCTGGAGTCATCTGCGCTTCTCTGAGATGGTAGCACCAATCCCTGGTGTTGCAGGAAAAGTAACACAGAGTGCAACAGATACAACATATATAACTTGGTGTTCATGGAGGAGCATTACTCAAACAGTATCTGGGCTCATGCATGTACAGACGGATCACAACAATTGTAACATTAAAATTGGATGTCTACCATAGTGGTCCATCAATAAGAACAGAAACAATGAATGAAGAATGACTCTCTTACGGCAGAGTTCATAACACTTCAGAGATTCCTTGGATCAAATCCAAGGGAGAAGTGGAGATAACAACAGCAGACAGGTTGTTGACAGAGAAAACTACAGCAGACATGTCGTCGACAGAGGAAACTACAGCAGACAGGTTGTTGACTGAGGCAACTACAACAAACAGGTTGTTGACTGAGGAAACTATAGTAGACAGGTTGTTGACTGAGGAAACTACAGCAGACAGGTTGTCGACTGAGGAAACTACAGCAGACAGGTTGTTGACTGAGCAACTACAACAAACAGGTTGTTGACTGAGGAAACTACAGAAGACAGGTTGTTGACTGAGGAAACTACAGCAGACAGGTTGTCGGCTGAGGAAACTACAGCAGACAGGTTGTTGACTGAGGAAACTACAGCAGACAGATTGTTGACTGAGGAAACTACAGCAGACAGGTTGTTGATTGAGGAAACTACAGAGAAACATGTTGCACGCTTATAGATGAAGGTAAGAAACAGGTTACCACACATTCTGTAGAACACATGAAACTGACCATGCTCTTCACACAGACAAGACAGAATCATAAAATTGATTAGTTCTTTAAATATACAACCTGGAACATGAAATTAATCAACTTTTTAAATGTAAAACGTGGAATAATAAAATTGATCATTTTGTTTTTCTAACAAAATGTAATCATAAAATGTATAAATTTCTTCAAATAGACAACATGGGATCATAAAATTTATCAGTTATTTAAATAGACAAGATAGAATAATAAAAGTTAGCAGTTATTCACAAAGACAACATTAAATCATAGAACTGATCACGTGCTTCAGTAGAAAAGAAAACATTTGTGGAATTGATTAGTTCTTTACATCACCGTTATTTAGGATATCCTTGGCAGAACATCGGATTCATCCCATCCATCGTTAGTTCTTTTGCGTCATACATTTTCATACTCATAATGTCCTTAATGTCCTGTGTCCATCGTCGTATTTATCGACCCCAGCATCTTCTCCCAGGAAGTATGAGTCTCTGACTGTTCTCTCTAAACCCCTGCCTCTTCTCCCAGGAAGTATGAGTCTCTGACTGTTCTCTCTAAACCACTGTCTCTTCTCCCAGGAAGTATGAGTCTCTGACTGTTCTCTCTAAACCCCTGCCTCTTCTCCCAGGAAGTATGAGTCTCTGACTGTTCTCTCTAAACCACTGTCTCTTCTCCCAGGAAGTACGAGTCTCTGACTGTTCTCTCTAAACCACTGTCAGGTTTAACATGGTCAAATTATTTCAGTCTCCCAGACATGATGCCGTTTATGAGCTTGTTTCCTTCCATGTTCGCATCTTGAAAGATTGTTAGGATTTCTCTTCTGTATGATCCATATAGGCAAATCAAATCACAATCATTGAATGAAAGAAAATGAGTCCTGGAATGGTAAATAGAACATATTTTGCTGTATGAAAGTTAACTATGGAAAGTGATTGAACAAATTAGGAAAAGCTTGAAGCAAGAGAAATATTGTTCTGGAGACGAATGTTCCGAATACCTTGGACTGCGAGAGTAACTAACAACGTTTGTCTGGAGTAGGGTAATGAAAGTAGAACATTCTATGTAATTATAAGAGAGAAGTCAACATCATTCTTTGGGCATGTAATGAGAAGAGTGGCATTTGGGGAACATCGTGGCAACTAGAAAAATTAGTAGTAAAAAAGGCACAATCAGACTAAGAGACAAGAAGAGGGGATGGACTGAGATGGTTGTATGGAGGAATATCATCAACAGAGTTGATACAAAATACCAGGGCAGAGAGATATGTAGAAAGTCATGAACACTTATGCCAGTTGGCAGGGCACATGATGACAATGATAGACAAACTGATATTATGGAATGTACCAGTATCTAGCAATGGCAAACTGCTGAACGTAACACTTGCCTAGTACATCAACAGCAGCTGAAAAATGCCGGTGTTGACTGCAGCGTCCCGTAAGGGATACGCAACAATTATTTATAAGTATCTAGATATAAAATATGATATTATGGAATGTATCAGTATCTAGATATAAAATATGATATTAGGGAATTTATTAATCCAATACATGAGATATGAAATCATGGAACTGATCAGCAGGCAATTATTCTTATTAAAGAAATTATGTACTCTAATATAATAATTCAATCAATATTTACAGCAAATCCACGTGAAGGTCAGCAGGTTAATCTGAAACACAGAACGCTATGATTGACCACGTTTGCTATGGAAACGTAGCTGCTAGACACGTGGAGGCCATGGGTTCGAATTCGCAGATAATCTGGTCTTTAACCATGACCTCGGATTCCAGATCGAACCGGCCTAAAACTGGTACCAGAAAATGTCTTGGGAAGTGAAGGCTGCCGGGAGATATTAACGTAATCACTGCCCGAGTGTCGGTTGTCCTATGACAATATGGGTCTAGAACCACATCACTGCCCGAGTGTCGATTGTCCTATAACAATATGGGTCTAGAACCACATCACTGCCCGAGTGTCGATTGTCCTATAAAAATATGGGGCTAGAACCACATCACTGCCCGAGTGTCGATTGTCCTATAACAATATGGGTCTAGAACCACATCACTGCCCGAGTGTCGATTGTCCTATAACAATATGGGGCTAGAACCACATCACTGCCCGAGTGTCGATTGTCCTATAACAATATGGGTCTAGAACCACATAACTGCCCGAGTGTCGGTTGTCCTATAACAATATGTGTCTAGAACCACATCACTGCCAGAGTGTCGATTGTCCTATAACAATATGTGTCTAGAACCACATCACTGCCCGAGTGTCGGTTGTCCTATAACAATATGTGTCTAGAACCACATCACTGCCCGAGTGGTTCCAAATTGCTGTATGTAGCCGGGGCGCAGTGTTGGGGTGAGCGCCCAACATTGCTTAAATACCCCAATGGCTCGTGAATACATAACCTCTGCAGCAAAAGTCCAACTCCTGGCCGTCACGTGGCGGAACTGTTTTAACTAACAGGAGAACGGGCGACGGCGAGTATCTGGCGCCGGAAAATAACCAGTGTGCTCTAGATGTGTATACAAATACATGCATGTGCAGACACGTGTGTGCGTGTGTACACATCTAAACTCGACTGAGACCACAGTCTGCTCTAGCAAAGGAAAGGTGCTGAAGACGGAGGCAACCAGCCAGGAGGCGCACCACAGAAATCAGGATGCCACGCAATTACGCAAAATGGAATATGTCGACTGCTGCTAAACGTTATGGTGCTCGCCCTGCTTTGGACCCCCAGGCAGGTGCAGTGCCGGGCCCTATGTCTCGAAAGGGTCCAACCCCAACTACTGGAGGTCCTTCTCAGATGTCCTGTGGAGCCAGGGGACATGAGAATAGAACAGCTGGCCATACTAAACTAAGACTTAAAATAATGCACTGGAATGCGGAGGGAGTCAGCAACAAAAAAGTAGAATTAGAAAACATCCTGGACAAAGAAAAAGTAAGCATATTTTGCTTGCAAGAAACTCACCTCAACGAAAATATAGCCTTCAAAATCAGAGGCTACCAGTGTTACCGATCTGACCGAAAGGACAGGCGAAAAGGTGGGATGCTTACCCTTGTAAAAAATAACATCACTGCTTCCCATATCGAAGTCTATATGGAAGGGGCTGAGTATCAGACACTTAAACTTAAAACAGGCTATACAGACCTACATCTGATTAATTACTACTGTCCAAGTGACCGTCCACAGGCACTGGACACACTACCATTAACAGAAAAAATTATTGTGTGTGCGGCGATTTCAACAGCCACTCGCAGAGTTGGGGCTATGATCACATGGACCAGAGAGGAGAGAGACTGGAAGACTGGCAGGATGAGAATAGATTCGTCTTGGTTAACAAGCCGTCCGACCCACTTACTTTCTACTCGAGATCATGGCACTCTACAGCTACACCTGACCTGGCTTTTCATTCACCAGATCTGGAGTGGAACATTACACGAATTGTTGGGAAACAACTAGGTGGCAGTGACCATCGACCAGTCTTTCTAACTGTAGAAAATGAGCTTGTAAGTGAAAGCAGCACCCTCTCGAGGTGGAACTACAAGAAAGCAGACTGGGCAGTGTACAAGCATCGCACCAGCATACTGGTTAGAAACCTGAACACTGAGAAAGACATAAATAAAGTAGTTGAAGAGTTTGGGAAATGCATACTACAGGCAGCGCGAGAAACAGTACCAAGAGGAGCCCGTAAACAATATAAACCCTACTGGAGTAGTGAACTGGAACAGTTGCATAATGATGTGGAAGTATGTAGAAAGCAAGCAGAGGCCACACCGAGCCAAGAGCACCACAATAAATTCCAACATGCAAAAGCCAAATTTCAAAGGGCCAAGCTGCAGTCTAGACGGAAAAGCTGGCATCAGAAAACAGAGTCTCTGAACTTTGAAAGAGACACAAGGAAATTGTGGAAGCTAATAAAACAACTTAACGATGAGGGCACAGGGAGAAACTCAAAAATTGCACTACATAAAGATGGAAACATCTTAACAAGAAAGCAAGCAGCTGACCATTTTCGGACTCATTCGCACAAGATAACAATATCAAAATCAGTCGAGAGAAACAACAAGAGATTCAAGAGAAACGGCAACATACAGGACAGAAGGAAATAGTGCATGAGGTTCTGGAGGCACCCATCACAATCAGCGAACTGGAGCTAGCAATATCAAAACTGAAAATGAGAAAGTCACCAGGAGCTGATGGTATCTTCAATGAAATGATCAGGAACCTAGGAACAGAGGGCAAAGCAAAGCTGTTGCAGATCTTCAATAACAGTTGGACCTTAGGCAGTGTTCCACAAGCCTGGAGAGAAGCAATCATGATACCCCTCCTAAAATCAGGGAAAGATAGTTCCATTGCCTCTAGCTACAGACCAATTAGCCTCACCAGCTGTCTCTGCAAAACACTGGAGCGCATCATCAATCACAGACTGCTGTGGTACATTGAAAGTAAAAACATCCTTGTGCCACAGCAGGCTGGCTTTAGGCAGTGCTACTCTACGGAAGATCAGACAACCTACCTCTCTCAAGAAATTGAGGATGCATTCCAAGAGAAGAAGCTGGTGCTTGCGGCATGGATAGATTTGAAGAAAGCCTTTGACAAAGTCTGGAAAGAAGGTCTGATGAATAAACTGAGAAACTGCAAAGTCAATGGAAGAATGTACAAATGGGTGAAAGCATACTTGCACAACAGAAGAGCCCGAGTACAGATAGACGGACTAAAGAGCAAGAAAGTACTACTGCGTCACGGAGTTCCCCAGGGCGGAGTATTGTCCCCCACACTCTTTCTAATCTTCATCAATGATCTCGTTGCTAATCTACCGCATGGAATTAAAGCCGCAATGTATGCCGATGACCTGGTTCTATGGAGCACAAATGAACATGCATCAGTGGCCACCAGATTACTACAAAGAGCTGTAGATACATTTGTTGCATGGGCAAATAGATGATGTGTCAGCATAAACACTGACAAGTGCAGCACCACCCTATTTACCCTCTCTCCAAAACAAAAGGCAGGGACCATCCAGATAAATGGAACACCCCTACGAGAAGATAAAGAACCAACATACCTTGGAGTAACATTGGATGGCAGGCTGACATGGAGAAAGCACATCAACAAAGCAGTAGCAAAAGCCAGAAGGAAAATAGCCATCCTGAGAAAGCTAAGTGGAACCACATGGGGAGCCAGTGGGAAAATACTTAGCAAAGTTTATCAACAGAGCATACGACCACACCTGGAATACGGGTCAACTGCATGGTGTTCGGCAGCAAAAACCACACTACAAGAGCTGGACAAAGTGCAAAATCAAGCACTTAGAGTCACCACAGGAGGGATGAGATCAACCCCTATAGTGGAAATGGAGAAGATGGGGAGGACACAAGCACTGAGTGAGCGCAGAGATACGAAAACGCTAATACAAGCAGAAAAGTTCCTCAGCTTGCCTGGCCACCCTATGAAGAACAGATTTGAAAACCTAGCTATGGGGCGGTTGAAAAGAAGTAGTTTGATCCACCAGGCTAAACGACTCTGCAGAGAAACCACCGATCTGCCCACAGTTGGTATCCCCCTAACAACTATTCCAGAGCGAACTCCATGGAAAGATGAGCATAGACTATCATTACAAATCCAGACAAAAGTGAGAGGAATATTTGACAATGAAGATCAGAACAGTGTGCAGCGCAGAACAGCCACTCTCAGCTTCCTTGATGAAGAATACCCACAGGACCTCTGGATCCGAGTCTACACAGATGGGTCAGCACAAAATGCTGTTTGAAATGGAGGAGCGGGAGTGTACATAGAATACCCAAATAATACCAGGGACACAGCTAGAGTACCGACAGAAAAGTACTGCCATAACTACGATGCTGAAATTGAGGCAATTAAGATAGCAACAGAGAAATTACTAAATACCAGCAATGGTACACAACCTGTGGTGCTATTGACAGATGCAAAATCAGTACTCGAGGCGCTCCTGTCTGGGAAATTGCCAGTACTAAGGACACAACTTTCTGAACTTAGCAGTCAGCATAAGGTCACCATACAGTGGATACCATCCCACTGTGGAGTACCCGGGAACGACAGAGCTGATCAATTGGCTAAGGAAGGAGCCAAAGAAGAACAGCCTGATGTGCCTGTAACATACCACCAAAAGAAAAGAATGATCAAATCAGTCAGAAAGCCATCAAAACCTGCTCAAGATGACTACCACATTATGGATAGACCAGAACAAGTAATTATTCTGTGCCTCAGAACAGGGCACAATAGATTACGAAACCACATGTATACAAAATTCAAGATTGGTGAAACAGCCATGTGTACATGTGGATTGGTGTCGCAGACAGCAGAGCACATACTCCAAGACTGCCCAAAATATAACATATCTAGGCAAACCTTCTGGCCTAGAGAGACGACAGTGGAAGATAAACTCTATGGACCGCTGTGTGAACTGAAAAAGACAGTTCAATTCATACAAGAGACAGCACTGCAGTAATAGACATATTTCAAGCGAACGGAAGAAGAAGAAGAACTGCCCGAGTGTCGATTGTCCTATAACAATATGTGTCTAGAACCACATCACTGCCCGAGTGTCGGTTGTCCTATAACAATATGGGTCTATAACCACATCACTGCCCGAGTGTCGATTGTCCTATAATAATATGGGTCTAGAACCGCATCACTGCCCGAGTGTCGATTGATTGTACTATAACAATATGGGTCTAGAACCACATCACTGCCCGAGTGTCGATTGTCCTATAACAATTTGTGTTTAGAACCACATCACTGCCCGAGTGTCGATTGATTGTACTATAACAATATGGGTCTAGAACCACATCACTGCCCGAGTGTCGGTTGTCCTATAACAATTTGTGTTTAGAACCATATCACTGCCCGATTGTCGATTGCCCTAGAAGCAAATGGCTCCAGAACCAAGTGTTCATTACGTCTAAAGGCGTGCACACGGCTCCTTCACTGGCTCACTTTACTGTGCGATATAAACAAGGTCCTTCACCGGCTTAGTTTACTGTGCCATATAAACAAGGTCCTTTACTGGCTCACTTTACTATGCCATATAAACAAGGTCCTTTACTGGCTCACTTTACCATGCCATATAAACAAGGACCCTGTTACACACCTTAAGACACATAGCGTTTCTGGACACATGTTTGTATAGACCAGACTTAATAAGTCGCATAAGTACTTGATGTGCTGAAGCTGTGGCAATGGTCAACCCAATAAAGGCAACAGTGACATGGTTCTCTTTGAATAATCATATTGTCAACACTCCAACACCATCTGTAAATCTGTGTTCAGAGACTGTGGAAAGAACGATGGCAATGAATTACCTGGGGATACGTTTTGATCGAAGCCTGGCTTATAATAAGCACATAGACCAGGCGATAATAAAGGTCAAGCGAGGTTTGGCTGCGATGCGGATGATGGCGGCCGCAAACTGTGAGCAGCGCCATCTATGCCTCCTTTATGAGGTTCAGGTCAGGTCTGTTTTTGAGTATGCGATGGCAATCCTTACTCTCAGCCATAAGCAGATAGAAAGGATGGAAAGGATACAAAACGAAGCTATGCACATTATTCTTGGATGTACACGGGATACAGCATGCAGGGCGATGCGCTACGTTCTTGATTTTCCAACCATTGAAGACAGACTACAAATTTGCTGAGCACGTGCCTACCTCAGAGTTAACGCAAACACACAACATCCACTGCACAGTGAAATTAGGGAGGTGAAGGGCAGTAGGTTAAAAAGAGGAAGGTCTTGGATGGGTGAAGCCGCAGACATTTTTCAACAGATGTGTTCACTGGAAGACTTGGAACCTGGCGAGGAGTGGGTGCAAGTGCCAGCAAATTTCTGTACGTCCTTTTCAGTTTGTATCCATCCAACTTGACAGACAACGCAAACAAGACAATCTGGCTGCTGGGGAGGCGAAAGTACAAGAGTTGATTTTCGAGAATTCGTTAGACGGTTATGCTGTCATTTACACAGATGTCATTTATACAGAATGAGATCGTCGTCCGACATGTGAGAAGCTCGTGGGCCTTTAGGGAGAGGGCCGGAGGGAGAATTGTGAAGAAGGACTCCGGTGCTTTTGTTGAAACCACAAGAAGCCTGACTATGGAAGTCATGGCAGTAAGTAAAGCAATATCATGGCTCGAGACACAGACATTCAATAGGGCATGTTTCCTTAGCGACTCAATTACCATGCTCAAGAGGATAGAGACGGGATGGATTCGAAGAGAGTGGTTGCTGTCTCTATAGAGGTCTCGGCTGGCAAAGATTAGTTTCATCTTCGTGCCAGGGCATGCGGGAGTACAAATCAAATCAAATCAAATCAACTTTATTAGGGTCACAAATTGGGCGCGCAGGCCCGTCTTACATTCGGCCCTTCCAATCACTCGTCTTTCGTTCATCAAGAGCATTATACATTTGCATAGGAAGAAAAATAAACATTGTGAAATGAATGTTGTAAGCATAAACAAGGCTAATTACCATGGTATGAAGCCCATCTCCCACCTATCCATACATCACCCCACCCACACAACACCCCCACCTACCCACACACATGCGCACCAAGGGACACATACACACCCCCACCTACCGAAACACACGCACACCAAGGGACACATACATACCCCACCAACCGACCCATCCCCCTCCCGCACATCCCCCACCCACACACACTGCCATCACCTGATCCCCCAACTAAAACACACTCGCCACCCACAAACATTCCCCCACCAACCCATACATCCCACGCCCATCCACATTCTACCCCACACATCCTCTCCCCACCCACACCTCAAACCACCCTTCCCCCAGCCACATCTCCATCGACAACATATTCCCCACACACACAATCCCCCGCCAACCCACACATCGCACATCCACTCACACATCCCCAAACCATACACACACATCCCCACCAACTGACATGTCCCTACTGTCAACAACTCATCTGACAGGCATCATCGGATACTTCTCCCACACCATACAAGAAAACTTGCAAGTCGTGTGCGAGGAAAATAAATGGTACATTTTATTGCCGTTGGCTCGCTACAAGCAGGTAACAGTCGCTATTAAACACCCAACATAAAGCCACAGAATTATCTATCACTAGTTGCTAACGCCTATGCTAACTCTCTATCTATTTGGTTAAACACAAAAACCCCTATCGCTACTCTAACGAGGTGCACACTACAAGTCCTGTCCTCCCGTCTGACGTTCTCTCCTCCCGTGGTTCCACACCACGCGGATCGACCTTGATCTTGGTGCGTGTTGCCTCACATGGCACGCTGATCGCAGCCGTGGTATGTTGAGTGGATACTCAACTTCTCCGTGGCTACCACGAGGCGTGATGCTGTCGTGACTAGAGTGCTAACTCTCTGGACAACGCCTGCGTGTCTCATGAGAGAACAGTTAACCATCTCCCATTTCGTCACCTCCCCTGCCCTTACCTCGGGCACCGTATCACCTCCTGGTCTCCTCAAGATTGACTGCTCTTCCTGACGGAGGGGATGCGGTCGAGTCTTTGACACACACCCTCCCCTCCTGTGTTGCGTCATCAACTTTCACTCATTGGTTGTGACGCAAGAGGTATCTAAAAAATTAGTGTCTCTAATTTTTGTCAAAGACTCTAGATAACCTGGCTTTGGGGATTCTAATAGACTTCTACTGACTATTGTCACAATGTAGTAAAACTTTACTTGGTTACTGGCAATCGCCACAAACTTGCCTGGTTGGCGTGAGCCCTCTTCTCACATGCTATACTATATTTATTAAGGTATGTCTGAACCGGACCGTTGTCTTATAAGACCTGCCCTCACATAGTAAATTAACTTACTACCCATACAAAGTTGACTTTCTTAGGGTCAACACATGAATTGTTTCATGTCCCCCATATAATATTTAACAACCATTACACAAGAGTGTGTGCGACAGGCTTTACCTACTTCGCTTCCGCGTGTAAAGTCCTATTTCACTGTTAAGTTAGTTTTTTGTTGTCTATTATGTCCCCTGACCCGAAGTTATCTCCCTTTGATCTACAAAATGTGTATGTAATTTATATGTTTGTTTTTCTGGTTGTTTGCGTGTTTGGATGTAATTAATCTACTAATCTAACTTCTAACCTATGTTTCTAACTCCTATGTGTATGTATGTTAGTTTTTTAAGTGTCATAATTTGGTTAAATGCGGCCACAAACAGGTGTATAACACTAATTCGTGACTACATTCCCTTGTTATGAAACCCAAAATACTGTAATCTAAGTTCTAAACTATATTACAGACAACACATTCACACTAGCACATTTTTACTAACGAAAACCAACATTAACACAGACAAATATTAAAAGTTGCGCCAGGCAGCAGAAGAATTCGCTGACTGATCTCACTCTCTCCTGTCTATTTTACATTCGCTCTCACTTTCACACTTCTGTCACACTCCTTTCACCCTTAATTCTGTCACACCTCTTTTATCCTTCCACACTAATCCTTCTGATTATTTAAAAACCTTGGAGTGACACTGTACAGGTTTGGCTCAGTTTGAGATAGTTGAGCCTAATGACTGTGCGAAAATCGCTGCACGAGTCATGTATTTACAATATATTTACATGGACGAGAAAGGGTTGGTGGTTTGTCCCCTTGATCTTACCATCCACTATATTATCCTCAACTAAAATTCTAAATCCTAACATACTAATTCTAATTCTATAAATATGTATCTAATGTGTTAACTAATTTATTAACTTTTGTCATGTTAATTATATGATATACTTATATTAATACTTATGTTTATCTAATCTAAGGGATGTAATCTAACTATTTAAATGTAATTGATGTGATCTAAGTTATGTACCTTAATACGATGGATAATGTGAATACAAATTATGTGCTTTTCTAACACTATACTACCTAATGTTTTTAAATGCACACAAAAAGTTATATACTTGATGTTCTTAATCAAAATGATGTCTGTTCACTTATCTAATCTTTTTATTCTATTATGATGTAACATGATGATAATAGTAAATAGTAATGTTTGATAGATGGTATGGTTTCATTAAGATGGAATGAACTAAACTAAACTGAAGCTAAATGAAACGTAACAACATAAATGGTACTATTCCTATCAAAACTTTACTTTAGCTTATAATTAACTATTCTTACGTATAAATTACTATTCTAATTTAATTTTTAAGCTAAGTAAATGGGTTAATTACTGTACTATCTAAACTATTCAAATAAATGAGAACTATTATATTTCTTAATTCTATCTCTAATTTATCACTATCTTAAAATATTATATTACATATCACAATAAGTTTATATACATGGTATTCAGTTTCCTCAGGTTAGTAGTTGCCTTAATGTTTGTACATTGGTTTTATAGGCATAATATATATACACACTTTGCCTGGGTATCTGAAATACATTGCACAGTCATACTAGAGTTCTATCGGTAGTGCACGTGTAGAGTTCGCTGGTGTCGTAGCTCAGTCTTTTCGTGTCTGTAATTAAGCATTGTTCTGACACTGTTTTCTGCGCTTTACACAAATGATACACCGGAATGGAGCTTAGTTGGTAATGAGTTGTCCCAGTTCACACGGTGATATCTACGTTTTGGAGCACAGTTCTTCACTTGATGTCTACGGACACATGATCGTTCACTGTTCTTGGTACATGATTAGGCACATAATGTCGATGTATATGTAACATATTTCACATAGAATATTATTATGTATTCATGTACTAACTATCACTCTACATTTATATGTGGGATTTCAGGTATTTCTACCCCAGATGGTCTACTAAGGGTATCAGCCAGAATGTTGTCCTTACCCTTGATATGTTCTATACTAAAGGTATAGTTTTGAAGGATCAGAGACCACCTGTATATCCGGTCATTGCGATGCACACCACTCTGTATGACCGTAATCGGGGAATTGTCGGTCTGGACGATGAAGTGCACACCCGCTAGAAATCGATGGAGCTTTCTCACCGCATAGATGACGCTTAGGGTTTCCAACTCTGATATGGAATATCTGGACTCGGCAGGTGTGATCTTACGGCTCACGTAGCAAATCGGATGGAAGATGCCCTCATAAAATTGGCCTAGTACTGCAGCGATGGAGATCCTGCTGGCATCTGTCCTAAGATAATAAACGAGCCTAGGGTTAGGCAAGCGAAGGATTGGTACATTACTAAAAAGGCTTTTCAATTTTGACAATGCAGAAATTAATAATGCATCTTTCACATCTAATTTTACAGATGCTTTTAAAACATTGGAAAATACACTTGTAATTTCCGCTAAATTTGGAATAAATTTACTATAGTAATTTACTAATCCCAAAAGGCTTCTGACCTGTTTCTTCGTGGTAGGAATGGTCAGATTCATAATTTTTGTAATAATCCTATTGTCAGTCTTGAGTTGACCTTGAGAGATGACATGACCCAAAAATTCAATTTCTTTTAGGCCCAATTCAACTTTGCTCGGTTTGACAGTGAGACCGAAGAGTCGCAACCTATCAAAGACATGTCTGAGTTTCAGTAAGTGTGTTGTCCAGTCTTCAGTATGGACACATATATCATCTATATAGGTCACAGTATTCGTCACTCCATGCAATAGATCTCTAGTTAAGCGTACGAAAGTGGCAGGAGCATTTCGAAGTCCGAAAGGAAGAAATCGCCACTCGTACAGTCTTAAAGGTGTTGAAAATGCAGTAAGATGCATAGATTGAGCCTGCATAGGGACCTGCCAATATCCCTTAGTAAGATCTAGTTTTTAAAAGATTTTAGAAGTAGACATGTCCAGGATAAGATCTTCGCAGGAAGGAATAGGTTCTGCGTCGATCTTAGTGATGTTGTTAAGTTTTCGGTAGTCCACGCACAGACGAATTGTGGAACCCTTCTTCTTAACTAGGACGATTGGAAAGGAGTACTCAGATGTAGACTTTTGGATAATCCCACTAGCTTCTAAATTAAGAATTTCCTTGTGTAGATTTTCCCTATAGCTGAGTGGGATAGAGTACGGCCTGCATTTGATAGGCTTCGAGTCCGAAAGAAGAATGGAGTGTTCGATTCTGTCCGTCCTACCTGGGATGTCAGAGAATAGGTCTTTGTATTCAGTAACTAATTCCACTAATTGTCGTCGTTGAATATCTGTTAGTCCGTGATCTATATGTATACTGTCCATTGTCGCAGTCTTGTCTACAATGGGAACGGGTAGTTCCATTCCGTCGTCGTCTACCTGATTCAGTACGGTGGTGGTGCTAAGTGTGTATTCTGTTAACTCACTAGGTGTATTACCATTGTCGGAACTGCCAGTCTCGCTAACTAGTGTAGTTGCGTTGTGTATGTCTGTCGTCTGATCCCTAGGTGTTGGTGCACTGTGTTCGTCTGTCCCTACTTCTGTCTCTTGTCTTGAAAAGTAAGGTTTCAACATGTTGACATGGAATATCTTTAAGTGTCCGATTATCGATATTTCATAGTCAACATCTGAAATTCTACGTACCACCTTGAATGGCCCTTGCCATGAGGTCAATAATAAATTTCTTTTGTCTGGAAGTAGCAAAAGTATGTCTTGATCTGGTTCAAGTTCAATTGTTCTTGCCCCTTTATTTGCATATTGGCGGTAGATTTGACCCTTCCTCTCCAAAGCTGCCTTAGCTATCATACACGATTTCACAATTTTGTCTCGTGTTTCTGTCACCATTTCATAAGGTGTTTTTGGGGTGGGAATTTCTATAGAATTAGGTATTACCTGATGGTAAATGGTTAGGGGTCCACGTGGGTTAGCCCCGTAAACTAATTCAAACGGTGAGAAACCCGTGCTTGAATGGGGAATCTCCCGATAGGCGAACAGCACTGTTGGTAACAGTGTATCCCAATCAGCTGGGTTTTCTGCTGTCACCTTAGCCAGCATATGCTTTAGATCACCGTTAATTTTCTCTACTATTTCATTGCTGGCTGGATGGTATGCTGTAGTAAAATGTTGTTTAATACCTAACATTTTTGTAAGGGCTTGCGTTGCAGCCGATATGAACTGAGTTCCACGATCGGATAAAATGGTCCGTGGGAATCCGAATCGTGAGAACAGGTGTAGAAATACATTGGCAACGTCTTTGGAGGTGATGTATTTCAAAGCTACTGCCTCAACCCACCTTGAACATAGGTCGACCATTGTTAATATGAAGCGATTTCCTTTGCTGGACACCTGGTTCAGGGGTCCAACAATATCTACCGCCACACTCTCAAATGGCCTAGAAGCCAGTGTAGAAGGTTGTACTTCAGCTGTAGGATGTTTACCCTTACGTACTAATTGTTGACAGACATTACAAGAACGACAAAATAATTTTATATCATTGCAAAAACCTGGCCAATAGAAATGAGCCTGAATTCTGGCCCTGGTTTTATCATATGCAAGATGACCAGAAAACGGTGACTCATGTGCAATCTTTAGCACAGTTAGACGGTGTTGTTCAGGTAACACCGTTTGATGAATCTCATGGTTACCAGTAGTATAATATCTAGTTAAAATGCCATTATTCAGTCTAAAGAACCATGATGCATTTTTGGTCACTTTGGCTTTATCTTGTAATAATTTTAAGTATGGAGACACACTTGGATCAGCTTTCTGCTGTTCTATAAATTTTTGTCTGTTGGTGTCATCTGTGCTAGCTGGAGAAAGCAACAGTAGTCTCTCATCTTGTAGTGTGTCTTGATGTTTCACACTGTCTGCTCTTGTTGTTGCATTAGCTGCATTCAATTTATCCCATGCAACTATTTCATCACTAGTACATTGTTTCAGTTGGGGTAAGCACCCCAAAATTAAATCAGTACAAGGGTTGTCAAGTATTGCACAAGTAAAGGTCCCAGAAAGAAAAGGAGAATTAATACGGGCTTTTGCCAAAGGGTAAATCTCAACGTTACCCGAAAAGGTTCGGCATTTGACAGTGTCACCTGTGTAATCACCCGGACTCACTAGTTCTTTCCGAAGACCAATAAGGGTGCTGCCGCTGTCCAGCAAACATTGGCATGGTGCATCATTGACCATTGCATTGTGGAACACCAAATTGCCTCTGGAGGCTAATGCTGCATTTACATTCTCAGATGAGAATGGTACTGTATGTCCACACTCTAGTTTTCCGTCTGCATGAAATTGGTGACATCGTTCACAGCTGTCAAAGCTTAACATAACGTTTGCACCACACACATCTTCTGCTTGGTTAGTAGGTAAGTCACTTTCAACCTCACACTCATTCTCACTACCACTATCTGAAGAGTTGTCAATCAAAATAGCATTGTTAGCTTTCATACGTTGGCGGCCAAGGCACTTATTAGAATAATGGCCATAGCTGGAACAAAAAACCATTTGATTGCACGCCTGTATGCAGATCTTTTATTTTGTTGCTTCTTGATAACATTTTCAAGATGCGCCGGATAATTCGGCGATTTGTCGCACATAGAATAAGTGTCGTGCATAAGTTGACAGTACATACATTTGGACACTTTCTTGTCTTTTTTGTCATATTTCTGAAACGGTTTTCTGTTACTCTGATAGTTTTTTGGTTGGTCTTTCACAAAGGAAACTATTTCAGAGTCATTTGAAGTCTTAAAAATATCTCTGTTAGAAGAAAAATATGCTGAGCCTTTTTTCTCAAACTGCTCGATGTTCTCAATGTCTGACTGCTGCAAAAATTTAGCAAAAGGAGATGGTATAGTGGATATAACCTTATCCATAGCTATTAGGTTTTTTAATCTATCAAAGTCTTTTCCTATGTTAGCTGCTTTAAGCCACCTGTTTAGTACACTCTGCACATTTGAAACATAATCAATAAAAGTTTCACTAGGTTTAGGTTTTAAATTTGAGAACTGAACCTGATACCCAGGGGCATCAAGTAAAAAGTGCTGCATAATCCTGTCATGGATGTATTGATAGCTAGATCTAAGCTCAATTGGTATAGATTCTATTACTTTAAGGGGCTCACCACTCAGATTCTTCATATAAATCGTAGCCCACATCTCTAATGGAACCTGGTGATATTTAAATTGATACTCTACATTCTCTGTCCAGGCTGATATGGAATCTTCTTTGCAATATGGTTTGATAATATTTTTGTATTTGTTGAACTTATTTTCCTCTTGTTGACTCTTTAGTTTAGTGGCAGAGATTTCTACAGTGAGTCTACATCCATTTCTTTCATCTTTAATTGTGTCTCTGATTCTACTTGAATTTGTTTTTCCTTAACATCTATTTCTTTTTGCTTTAGATCTAAGTCCCTTTGTTTTAATTCTTTCTCCTGATCTAATTGCTTTAGCTTAATCTCCTTATCATGTTCCAACTGTTGTTGCTTAACTGTCTTATCATGTTCCAACTGTTGTTGTTTAACTTCTAATTCTTTTTGCTTAATCTGTTTGTCATCTTCTAGCTGTTTCTGTTTTGTTATTTCAGCTAGTTGTGCCATCTCCTTTTGATGTTGTCTATCTCGTTCTTCTTTTTCCTTTTGTTGTTGTCTATCTCGTTCTTCTTTTTCCTTTTGTTGTTGTCTATCTCGTTCTTCTTTTTCCTTTTGTTGTTGTCTATCTCGTGCACGTTCGTCTCTCTCAGCATCCTTTATTTCTTTAAATCTCTTATCCGCATATTCTTCTAGCTCTTTACCTGCATATTGTAATTGCTTACCAGTTTTTATAAAGTCCTCTAATGTTGCCATGTTCTTAGGTAATTAGCTAGCGTTGACCTATACTGAAATCTCTAATCACTTATATATCTTTGATATGTTATGTTTGTCAATCGCTGAGCACTACCAATTGTGCTTTCAGTTTATTTGCTGAAAAATTTTATCCTGAAAAACCCAGAGCACAAAAATATGCTAGTGTATCACAAGCTGAAAAAGAGATGCACTATTAATCACATTGCATGCCAAAATATTAGGTATACTCAACTTAATGTTCCCGAGAATCAGGGAACGGAACTCCGTTGACACAGGTCACCTTGTTCGGTATTTTGGGATGGAGACACGTTTCGTAATCAGGACACTTTATTTGGCACACCGGCATACGTCCTCAGCTGTTGTTCGCCCTCTGATATGCAGGGCAGCAGTAATTACACTTACTGCACGATATGATTTTCCCGACAACTAAGGACAATGACTTTGACAATGACAGACTCACGAACAACTAGAATATGTGTTAATTAAATTTAATGTCAATGTCCTGTCTTCGTTCTATCAGTATTTGCCTTTCGTTACTAACCTAGTTAATTTCTGTAAGTGTAGTGCGCCAAGTCTCATCTGCTTGGCCAAAAATAGTTCCATCGTGACGGTAAACAAAGAGAAAGTAGGACCAAAAATATGAATAACTGCTTTTAAATAAATAAAAATAACATAATAATGTTTAAATAAATAAATATATTCATTTAGTAACTCAAATAAACAAATAATAAATAATATAAAGTACAGATTCAGGCGAGCAGCCGCTTGGCGATTTTGTAACCACTCGATTGCTGTATGCTAATGACCTAGGACAACTGTTTGTCAATTATTCTACGTCAGAGGCGCAGCGCTATTTTTATTTTTCAAAAATCGATATTGTCGGCTGGCTGTGTATCGCTCCGCCATGAATCATCTTTGGTGCTTATTCTTAAATAAATTGGTAAATACATAAATAAATATAAGAAAATAAGAATATTACTACTTACAGCTTTGAAGAATACATGATTTCACTAAATAAACATTTCATAAACACAATTAAACAATATATTTCGTCACGATAGGCACATTTCTAGCCCGCAAATTGCTCTCGTCTGCACAAATTACCGTCACTGACAAAAATTAAACCCTAGTCCAGAGCCCGTGGATGAGTGGATTAGCTTGAACTTTCGTTCAAGCTTCACTTCTGACACCACAATTATCCTTGCCTGTCAACAACTCATCTGACAGGCATCATCGGATACTTCTCCCACACCATACAAGAAAACTTGCAAGTCGTGTGCGAGGAAAATAAATGGTACATTTTATTGCCGTTGGCTCGCTACAAGCAGGTAACAGTCGCTATTAAACACCCAACATAAAGCCACAGAATTATCTATCACTAGTTGCTAACGCCTATGCTAACTCTCTATCTATTTGGTTAAACACAAAAACCCCTATCGCTACTCTAACGAGGTGCACACTACAAGTCCTGTCCTCCCGTCTGACGTTCTCTCCTCCCGTGGTTCCACACCACGCGGATCGACCTTGACCTTGGTGCGTGTTGCCTCACATGGCACGCTGATCGCAGCCGTGGTATGTTGAGTGGATACTCAACTTCTCCGTGGCTACCACGAGGCGTGATGCTGTCGTGACTAGAGTGCTAACTCTCTGGACAACGCCTGCGTGTCTCATGAGAGAACAGTTAACCATCTCCCATTTCGTCACCTCCCCTGCCCTTACCTCGGGCACCGTATCACCTCCTGGTCTCCTCAAGATTGACTGCTCTTCCTGACGGAGGGGATGCGGTCGAGTCTTTGACACAACCCCCCCCCTCCCACACACACACACATCTCCCTAACCACCCATACATCCCCAATCCACTCACACACACACCACCACCCACACATACAACTTCCACCCACCCACACATGCCTTAACCTAATCCCCCACCACACAATCCCCACCCGCACATCACATACACCTCCTACCACGCACTATTCCCAACCCACGCACCACACACACACATATCCCTCACCAACACATCCCCACTTACACACCACACACATATCCCCCACCCAGATACCACAAAATAATCCCACCCACACCCACACAGATACCCTTACCCATCCACCCCACATACCCCCACTCACACACCACAAAAATCCCCCACCCACACACACATACCTCACCCACACAATATCACCAACCAACACACCACACACCTCTCCCCACCCACACACGCATTCCCTACCCGTCCACCAACACACACTCACTCACACATCCTCCACTACGCACCCACACACCCCCACCAACCCACTCCCAACCAAACATCTCTCGATCACAATACCCCTACCCCCACACACATCCTCCACCCACTCACACATCCCACCCCGACACATACAATTCCCTCACCCACCTACACATCCCTAAGCCACTCACACACCCCCACCCACACATTCCCCATCCACATACACACATCTCCCACACACACTCCCCCACATACTTCCCCCAACCACCACAATCCCCTGCTCACCCACACATATACCCCACCCATACGCACATTCCCCACACCCATCACACACATCCCCTACACCACACACTATCCTCCACCCATACCACCACAAACATACCCTCCACCCACACATCATTCACACATCCCCCACCAACACACCGCACACATATCTCAAACCCATACACCATACACTTCTCCCCATCCGCCCTTCCATCCCAAATCCACCCAACACAATCCCCTACCCACACAACCCCGCCTCCCACACATACTTCCTCAAACCATCCACACATCTCCACCCACATAAACACACATCCCCTGCATCCGTCCCATACACATATCCTCCACCCATACACACATTCCCCACACCCATTCCAACACCCGTACTTTCACCCCCACACATCCATCCACACATCCCACCAACACCCACAAATACCACTACCCACCAAAACCCACACACCCCAACCCATCCAAATGCATACCCCCACCCACACACCCCCCACCCACACATATCCCCACACTCACACACATACTCCACATACACTCACACTTCCTCACATCTAGACACATACAAAATGTCTCACGTTAGTATTGAAACTAGTATGAACAAACTCCCACACTTTACTCACACACATACACTGACACTTGTCATGAGCAGTCTCATAAAAATGTTAAACATGGAGAAAAATGTGTACATAAAATGTATGTGACGTAAAAATAGTGATGCTCTCTCTCTCTCTCTCTCTCTCTCTCTCTCTCTCTCTCTCTCTCTCTCTCACACACACACACACACACACACACACACACACACACACACACACACATTCACTCTTCCGCTCATTCATTCACTCTCACGCATTCACTCTCCCGCTCATTCACTCTCACGCTCACTCATTCACTCTCCCGCTCACTCATTCACTTTCCCGTTCACTCATTCACTCTCCCGCTCACTCATTCACTCTCCCGCTCACTCATTCACTCTCACGCTCACTCGTTCTGTCTCTCATTCACACTCACTGACTCACTCACTCAAACTATAGTAATGAACATGAGTTTATATTATGCATGATAAAATCAAATGGTATTTAACTGATAATATGACAGATGAGAATACACAAACATATGGATTCGCGTGTTACATAACATGCGTGTTACATGACATGCATCTGCTCAGCTCTCTCTCTCTCTCTCTCTCTCTCTCTCTCTCTCTCTCTCTCTGTATTCTTTCATATACACACACTCACACGCATGCTCGCGCTCACACACACACACACACTAACACATCAACTCTCCCACTGTCTCACTCTCTAACACACAATCCTTCACACACCACTCACTCTCTCAATCACACTCTCTCACACATACACATACACATGAACGCATGCACGCACGCATACACTCCCTCACTCACTCTCACACATACACGTACGAATGCATGCACTGACACATTCCCCCACCATTTCTCGCTCAATCACTCTCTCCACACACACGCATGCACGTGCGCAAACACGCATTCACTCTCTCCCTCTCACTGACACCCACTTTCTCTCTCTTTCTCTCTCTCTCTCTCTCTCTCTCTCTCTCTCTCTCTCTCTCTCTCTCTCGCTCCCACACGCACACACATATATAGTGAACAATTATAGTTAAACAATTATAATGAACAATTATACTGAACAATTATACCAGTAAATGAATTATGGTGGCATATAGTCGGTATGGATTAAGTATTGAAAGAGTTTTCGGTTAAATGTGTAGGGACTCATTGGAGTTTTCAGATCTGGAGGCAGATCATTCCATAAGTGAGCACCAGAATAGGCGAAACATGTTTTGTATAGGTCCAATCTAGGCTTTGAGACATGTAACAAATTTAGGCGCTTGCTGTTCATTGCATTAGATTGAATCAGCGGCAGAAGATACCCTGGGGTATTTTGAGATATAATTTTATTCACTAATTTGGCTTTGTTGAAAAGGAAGCGCTTTTGTAGTGGTAGAAGTCTTAGATGACTGTACAAATTATTACTTTCAACGTGCTTTATGCCAGAAACCAGACGAATAGCGCGGTTTTGTAGAGAACATAGTCGTTTTAAATTAGATTTAGGGCAACCATCCCAAACTGTGGAACAGTAATCGAGATGTGATTGGATGTGAGCAAGCCAGATACATGTAGACCAGACACATGTTTGTATAGACCAGACACATGTTTGTATAGACCAGACACATGTTTGTATAGACCACACACATGATTGTATAGACCACACACATGATTGTATAGACCAGACACATATTTGTATAGACCAGACACATGTTTGTATAGACCAGACACATGTTTGTATAGACCAGACACATGTTTGTATAGACCAGACACATGTTTGTATAGACCAGACACATGTTTGTATAGACCAGACACATGTTTGTATAGACCAGACACATGTTTGTATAGACCAGACACACGTTTGTATAGACCACACACATGATTGTATAGACCAGACACATATTTGTATAGACCAGACACATGTTTTTATAGACCAGACACATGTTTGTATAGACCAGACACATGTTTGTATAGACCAGACACATGTTTGTATAGACCAGACTCAAGGCACATAGCGTTGCTGGACACATGTTTGTATAGACCAGACATATGTTTGTATAGACCAGACACATGTTTGTATAGACCAGACAAATGTTTGTGTAGACCAGACAAATGTTTGTATAGACCATACACACGTTTGTATAGACCAGACACACGTTTGTATAGACCAGACACATGTTTGTAAAGACCAGACACCTGTTTGTATTGACCAGACACATGTTTGTATAGACCAGACACATGTTTGTATAGACCAGACACATGTTTGTATAGACCAAACACATGTTTGTATAGACCAGACACATGTTTGTATAGACCAGACACATGTTTGTATAGACCAGACACATGTTTGTATAGACCAGACACATGTTTTTATAGACCAGACGACACTCGGGTCTGATGTGGTCAGTGTTACGCCGGTCGCCTTTACTTCCCAAGATATTTCCTGTAGCCAGTTTTGGCTGGGTCGACCTGTGAGCCCAGGACAATTTTAAATATCCGAATCCGCCCTTCTGCATTTCGAACCCCTGACCACCAGTGAGACAGGCGAGTGTCTAGCCACTAGGTTAACGCGGCTCCTATGTCATAGAACTCAGCCCAATAGAAAACACGAAAAGTGAACAGCATTATCATTATCATTCTTTACCATGTCGTACACACGCGAATACAACACATCACCAGCTTCCATGTCAACAACACCCACACTACAAGCGTTTGTTTGTTTCGTCACAGCTGAGCTCGAGCACACGAGACTACCTGACAGTTGAGACAGACTTGGCTTGTGTTCGACATCAACACGCATAGGTTTGTTCTCCGAAAGACATACAGAAATAGCTGCCACATAGAGTCCATCAATTGGAGCTGTGAATATCCCGCTGTCTGCATTAAAGTTCTCGCCAACATTGCAGGTCGTTGTCTCGTACTGACTTATTATAGTACCGACAGCAACGTCGTCTTTAAACGTCTTAGCACTGAATCCACATCTAGTTCTTGGAGATTTCATTTCTGTAAAAGAATCAACGCAAGTGTTCTCCCTATTTCAATCTCTGATTACAAACAAAACTACAATGACTAACTATACTAATGCTAACTATCATCATCAGCATAATCATGAAATGTCTAGCCAGGTGGCATGGGTGAAAACACTTCTCCACATTTCGCTATGTCCAAGAGAACGTATCAATGACAGGGGTAATTTTATTCCCTGCTTTGATGAAAGGCTGTCAAGAAACATATCACTCTATCTTCCATTACCTTTTTATCCATTCAGTTAGCCAGTGGTTACATTATGTTCAAGGTATATTAGAGAGCATGTTACAACAACTCTATTTTCTGTAATTTATCTTACATTGGAGCACAGGCCTTAAACCTATTCATACCAGGCCTTGTGATATTTTTCTGTCTCCTACAGCTCCCCCCATGTCCTCCATATTATTCATCCCTGCCTCTATCTCCCCTTGTATCTGTATTTCGTTGATATATATATATATCACTCGATCACCAGAGTCGTGGATCAGCTCGGTGTTCCTGTGTCGACCATGCCACAAGGCCAAGCCACCCAGTTATTTACTTCTTAGTGTCCCTTTGGTCTCTTCCCTTCGATCTTGCCAGTTGTCACCAAGTTCCTCAAGTCATTTCTTCTCATAACATGCCCAAAAAAGGTTGACTGTCTACGTCTAATGAGCCGGCTTCCTGGACTTTTCTCCGTAATCTCGTATACTCTCGTAAGTAACGTGACGGTGAGAATCAGCAGTGATTCGAATCGCGTCGGTAACTTACAGGGTATGTGAGCCGGCTGCTCAGAAAGCAATGGCAAACTACTGAGAGTAATCTTGCCAAGAAATCAACAATCAGCTGAAAGATGCTGATGTTGACAGCGATGTCCTGTAAAGGATATGCAAAAACATTTACGTCTAATGACTCTAATCAGTTTACGATCTTCATTTATGTCTTGAAGGACTTGTTCAATGGTTTTTCTGTGTGTCCATGGTATTCTTTGCATTCTCCTCAGAAACCACATTTCCACAGTCATCAGCTGTTTTTCAGCTTGACTGCTTATTGTCCACTCTTCACATCCATACAAAAGTACATGTTCAATGTAGCACCTCAACACTCTTTTTCTCGTTTCAATTGATATCTTTTTATTGGTCAGTATGTTTTTCATCTTGCAAAAGGCTTCCTTCGCAATGGCAATTCTTGTTCTAATCTCTTCAAGGCATCTCCCATCAGATGTTATGACTGTTCCGAGATAACTGTACCGATTCATTTGCTTAAGAATATATCCATTTACTTATATATCACATTGTGATATTTCCTTCTTCCCAGTGACAGCGATAATCTGTGTCTTCTTAATATTCAGTTCTAACCCTGGTAGTTCACTGTGTGCAACAACCGCATCTACTAAATGTTGCAGGTCCTGTTCATTGTCTGCAATTAAGACTGTACCATCTATTAAAAGCACCTATTAAAAAGAGGCGAGAGACAGGGATATGTGTAATGTCTCCAGATCTGTTTTCCCCCGTACAGTGAAAATATATTCAGAAATATTGAAGATATGGAAGGAATCAACATTGGGGGACGATACATCAATAACATTAGATATGCAGATGATACAGTCTTAATTGCAGACAATGAACAGGACCTGCAACATTTAGTAAATGTGCTTGAGCAGTCAGTGGATGCCAGATGCCAGTTAAGATTATGGTCGCTGTAGCAATCTGGGCTTAGTATAGTTTTAGCGACATTTAAGGCATTTCTAAATCTTCTGTTGATGGGAATGTAATCTGATTTCTGATCTTATGATCAGGACTCCTCCATGTCCATAATCTCCTTGGGTGCTTTTGATACCAGGTGTTTCCAATAATCACATCATGCTCTTTTGCCTACTGCACAAGTCTGCAACCTCTTTCATTCTGTTCCCCTAGTCCATACTTTCCTACAGTGCACCCGTCCTGTTGATTTCCAACTTTTTAATTTCGAAATATCATCATTGGCATCCTCTTGACAGAGGATAGTTTGTAAGGGATGGAGTTATTGCTTCTCCATAGCATAAAGCCTGGGCTAAAATATAGAGATTATGTGTTGCCCATGCAGCATGATCCATCTCTCGGCCTGCCAAGTTCACTCCAGAGGAAAGGTAACACCCCTATATCTGGAACAAGACAAGCTGCAGAAGCTGCCGGATCAGCAAAGCAATGCTCTAATTGTCCGCCTGTCGGACCTTCGATCCTAGACCAGCCGCCAACCAAGGCATAGGGCCTGGTCTGCCCTGCCATGACATTTTGTCTTTAGGTTGTATTTCCTCGCACCAGGGTAAGGCTTGTACCCTCCCAATTGCGCTCTTCCGCCCGAAGCCGTTGGCACAATGTGGGGTGTCGGGTTTGGTAAGCGCCGCCCAACGTTCGGCGCTAACAGAAAGCAGGTAGTACCATCTACTGTTATACGGTAGCTCAGTCATATCTGACTAAGACCTGACATATATATATATATATATATATATATATATATATATATATATATATATATATATATATATATATATATATATATATATATATATGGGGCATATGGTGCAGCCACATATTAGACCAATCAGCATTCAGTGTGTCATTTGGTCAATAACAGACCGGCTGTCTTTGCTTTCCAGGAAATGCCTGGTTACCCGTGTTAGGTTGGGAATACCTGGGTCAGTGAACAAACAACCCTGGCCTCGGAGGAATTCAGCCACACAAGCACCGTGTCATTAGGCAAGCGTCCTAGACATGGCTCCACAGGGAATAGATGGAGATTTGTATAATCAGAAACCTGAGGATGTTGTACGTCACTTGAGCCGGGGATATTTGTCACCTGATGCAGGGACATGGATCAGATGCCCAGAACATTCTCAGGTAATGGTGAGACAAGTAGGACAGGGATCCTGTGTACATACCACATGCGTTACAGATTGTCAGTCATAATGAATGAGTACGTAACTGGCCTGCCCTGACTACATTTCTCAATTTAGAAGAGCTATTCACAATTAGCTATTTATAACATGTACATCTTATGTGGAATGCAAAGGAAACAACTACAACATTAATTTCCTCAAGATAAGCCACAAAGCTTAAACCTATGTGCACAAATAATGTGTGTTCACATGCTTAAAAGGTCATTTGAAATGTTTATTTTGAAATTGTCCATTTGAAATGTGCAAGTAAAAAGAGGTATAAAGCGAACATGCATAGATGTAGCAATGCAGGAATACATGGAATTACAGAGCATAAACCAGACATTCAGTGGGAT
>OY992891.1:18667314-18804962 GCA_963921405.1 Cepaea hortensis
TGAGTGAGTGTGTGTGTGTGTGTGTGTGTGTGTGTGTGTGTGAGAGAGAGAGAGAGAGAGAGAGAGAGAGAGAGAGAGAGAGAGAGAGAGAGAGCATCACTATTTTTACGTCACATACATTTTATGTACACATTTTTCTCCATGTTTAACATTTTTATGAGACTGCTCATGACAAGTGTCAGTGTATATGTGTGAGTAAAGTGTGAGAGTTTCTTCATACTAGTTTCAATACTATCGTGAGACATTTTGTATGTGTCTAGATGTGAGGAAGTGTGAGTGTATGTGGAGGATATGTGTGAGTGTGGGGATATGTGTGGGTAGTGGGTGGGGGGTGTGTGGGTGGGGGTATGCGTTTGGATGGGTTGGGGTGTGTTGGTTTTGGTGGGTAGTGGTATTTGTGGGTGTTGGTGGGATGTGTGTATGGATGTGTGGGGGTGAAAGTAGGGGTGTTGGAATGGGTGTGGGGGATGTGTGTATGGGTGGAGGATATGTGTATGGGACGGATGCAGGGGATGTGTGTTTATGTGGGTGGAGATGTGTGGACGGTTTGAGGAAGTATGTGTAGGAGGCGGGGTTGTGTGGGTAGGGGATTGTGTTGGGTGGATTGGGGATGCAAGGGTGGGTGGGGAGAAGTGTATGGTGTGTGGGTTTGAGATATTTGTGCGGTGTGTTGGTGGGGGATGTGTGAATGATGTGTGGGTGGAGGGTATGTTTGTGGAGGTATGGGTGGAGGATAGTGTGTGGTGTGGGGGATGTGTGTGATGGGTGCGGGGAATGTGCGTATGAATGGGGTATATGTATGGGTGAGTAGGGGATTGTGGTGGTTGGGGGAAGTATGTGGGGGAGTGTTGGTGGGAGATGTGTGTGTTTGGATGGGGAATGTGTGGGTGGGGGTGTGTGAGTGAGTGGCTTAGGGATGTGTAAGTGGGTGAGGGAGTTGTATGTGTCGGGGTGGGATGTGTGAGTGGGTGGAGGATGTGTGTGGGGTAGGGGTATTGTGATCGAGAGATGTTTGGTTGGGGGGGGGGGGTGTGGGTGCGTAGTGGAGAATGTATGCGTGAGTGAGTGTGTGTTGGTGGACGGGTAGGGAATGCGTGTGTGGGTGGGGAGAGGTGTGTGGTGTGTTGGTTGGGGATATTGTGTGGGTGAGGTATGTGTGTGTGGGTGGGGGATTTTTGTGTTTTGTTTTGTTTTTGTGTTGTGTGAGTGGGGGTATGTGGTGTGGATGGGTAAGGGTATCTGTGTGGGTGTGGGTGGGAATATTGTGTGGTATCTGGGTGGGGGATATGTGTGTGGTGTGTAAGTGGGGATGTGTTGGTGAGGGATATGTGTGTGTGTGGTGCGTGGGTTGGGAATAGTGCATGATAGGAGGTGTATGTGATGTGCGGGTGGGGGATTGTGTGGTGGGGGATTAGGTTAAGGCATGTGTGGGTGGGTGGAAGTTGTATGTGTGGGTGGTGGGGTGTGTGTTAGTGGATTGGGGATGTATGGGTGGTTAGAGAGATGTGTGTGTGTGGGGTGGGGGTAGGGACATGTCAGTTGGTGGGGATGTGTGTGTATGGTTTGGGAATGTGTGAGTGGATGTGCGATGTGTGGGTTGGTGGGGGATTGTGTGCATGGGTGGGGAATATGTTGTCGATGGAGATGTGGCTGGGAGATGGGTGGTTTGAGGTGTGGGTGGGGAGAGGATGTGTGGGGTAGTATGTGTATGTGGATGGGCGTGGGATGTGTGGGTTGGTGGGGGAATTTTTGTGGGTGGAGAGTGTGTTTTGGTTGAGGGATCAGGTGAGGGCAGTGTGTGTGGGTGGGGGATGTGCGGGAGGGGGATGGATCGGTTGGTGGGGTATGTATGTGTCCCTTGGTGTGCGTGTGTGTCGGTAGGTGGGAGTGTGTATGTGTCCCCTGGTGCGCGTGTGTGTGGGTAGGTGGGGTGTTGTGTGGGTGGGGTGATGTATGGATAGGTGGGAAATGGGCTTCATAACATGGTAATTAGCCTTGTTTATGTTTACAACATTCATTTCACAATGTTTATTTTATCTTCCTATGTAAATGTATAATGCTCTTGATGAACGAAAGACGAGTGATTGGAAGGGCCGAATGTAAGACGGGCCTGCGCGCCCAATTTGTGACCCTAATAAAGTTGATTTGATTTGATTTGATTTGATTTGATTTCTATCTATCTATCTATCTATCTATCTATCTATGTATCTATCTATGTATCTATGTACCTATCTATGTATCTATGTATCTATCGATCTATGTATCTATGTATCTATCTATGTATCTATCTATGTATCTATGTATCTATCTATGTATCTATCTATGTATCTATGTATCTATCTATGTATCTATCTATGTATCTATGTATCTATCTATGTATCTATCTATGTATCTATCTATGTATCTATGTATCTATGCATCTATCTATCTATCTATCTATCTATCTATGTATCTATCTATGTATCTATGTATCTATCTATGTATCTATGTATCTATCTATGTATCTATGTATCTATGTATCTATCTATGTATCTATGTATCTATGTATCTATCTATGTATCTATGTATCTATGTATCTATGTATCTATGTATCTATCTATCTATTTATCTATCTATCTGTCTGTCTGTCTGTCTGTCTGTCTGTCTGCTTGTCTGTCTGTCTGTCTGTCTGACCCGGCCCGGCTTCGCCCAGCTCCTGGTGGGGAGCATCTCATTTAATTCACATAAGTAGTCATATAAGCTCCCGTTCCCGACTATCTGTCTGTCTGTCTGTCTGTCTGTCTGTCTATCTGTCTGTCTGACCCGGCCCGGCTTCGCCCAGACCCTGATGGCGAGCATCTCATTTAATTCATATAAGTAGTCATATAAGCCCCCGTTCCCGACTATCTGTCTGTCTGTCTGTCTGTCCGACCCGGCCCGACTTCGCCCAGGCCCTGGCGGGGAGCATTTCATTTAATTCATATAAGTAGTCATATAAGCCCCCGTTCCCGACTATCTGTCTGTCTGTCTGTCTGTCTGTCTGTCCGACCCGGCCCGACTTCGCCCAGGCCCTGGCGGGGAGCATTTCATTTAATTCATATAAGTAGTCATATAAGCTCCCGTTCCCGATCTGTCCGTCCGCCCGCCCGCCCGTCCGTCCGTCCGTCCGTCCGTCTGTCTGTCTGTCTATCTGTCTGTCTGTCTGTCTGTCTGTCTGTCTGTCTGTCTGTCTGTCTGTCTGTCTGTCTATGTATGTATGTATGTTCGGCCCGTTCCCGTTAAAAATATAGATAGAATAGAAGGATAGAAAATATGATTGCAAGCGATCTATCTAAAGTAAACTTGTAGTCATATAAGCTCCCGTTCCCGACTATCTGTCTGTCTGTCAGTCTGTCTATCTGTCTGTCTGACCTGGCCCGGCTGCACCCAGAACCTGGTGGGGAGAATCTCTTTTAATTCATATATATATCTATAGCCAGGGGACTTAACTTAAGATATAATAATGTTACTAAAAGTTATGTCCCCTTTTTATATTTTTTAATATTTTCTTATGTTCAGTCATGTAATTACAAAATTAAATTTTAGGAAGGTAATAGCTGATAGCTGATAGATAAAACTATGACAGTTGGTTGCACAGGAATGAAAGGAAAACGTGTAGAAAATTTCATCTCAATCGGAAGGACCTTTCGCGAACGCATAAAGGACGGATCCACATACATACATACATACAACGATTTATATATATATAGATATAAGCAATTTTATAATAATGTGTGTGGACCGTTATGGACAATGGGAAATCTTATTGTATTCCAATGGCTCTTATGTTATACCCATACATCGAGAAGTCCAACATAATGTTTCCGTTCCTGAGATCGCATGTACCCACGCCACGATTATATTCAGTTCAGTGCTGATATTTGTCCATACAATAATAAACAAACAATGATCCGTGGCAACGCACACCTCTACATGGAGAATTAGATGATCAGTATTTAGCTCGCAGACCTCTACATGGAGGATTAGGTGGTCAGTATTTAGCTCGCTGACCTCTACATGGAGGATTAGGTGGTCAGTATTTAGCTCGCTGACCTCTACATGGAGGATTAGGTGGTCAGTGTTTTGTTCGCCAAACGAATTTCAATTGCAGACATCGAACATTTGTTCATGCCATGAAGGATGACTGTCTGGAATCTTCCCTCACTGTCTTCTTTTAGATCTTTCTCCATTTATCTGTCCTTTTGTTACAGTATATTCTCATTTGTCCTCTTACCAGAGTGTAATCCCAAACATCTGTGCAACAACAAAACAAATTAAAATATTTGCAGACAAAAATGAGTAGAGAGTCATGATTGCTAATGTCTGGTTTTGAACAGCAAAGGCTGAAGAAGCAGCAGCAGCAACATCAACACAAACAACAACCACAACAAGCGATAACTGTAATAGAAGACGTGAGAGTCACCTAATTGTTGTAATCTCGGAGACATAACTGCCACCTCCTGGATTACCTGGGAAAGCTGCAAAAGTCACAGAAACGTTATACAGTGGAACCTCGCTTAACGAGCATAATTTGTTCCAGAATCTTACTCGTAAAGCGAAACACTCGTTAAGCGATAAAGTTTTTCCCATACAAATTAACGTATAAAATGATAATGCGTTCCATGCAGAAAAAAATACTCAAAATATTTTATATAAAGTTTATTCAAAGAAAATTATATATACATTGTTAAGGAGCGTGATTCATCTTCCTCTTCTATCGCGGAATGAATGAACCTGGAGTAAGAATTTGATTTGTAGGAAACAAACCAAAAATTGAAATAATTAATTTACAATGTATAATACATACCTAATTCTCTTCTACTAGAAAGCTGTCTAGAGAAATTTGTTTTTGCCGAAGCTTCAGAATTTGGTGGAAATGCGGCACAGCATTATCATTAAATAAATTAGTAGCTCTCATAGCCACTGCCTTATTAAGGTGATGGTTCATAATGTACGATGCAACATTTCCCATGCTTTTAGCATTTCTCTTATTGCGCCAGAAGATTGTTGGTTTGCTGTTACCTTCTCCTCATCGGACAAACTCTCCTCCACAACTTCTTGCTGTGAAACACAATGTAATTCCATATGCTCTTCGGTGGTCAGCACTTGGCTATGCTCTTCCACAAGCTCATCGATATCTTTGTTATCCACCTCCAGTCCCATGATCTTGGCCAACAATCTCGTTGACTACAGGCTCCACAGGTACTGTCTCAAACCCCTCAAAGTCACATTCGACAACGCTCTCTGGCCAAAGCTTCTTCCAAGCAGAAGTGAGAGTTCTCTTGGTAACCCCTTCCCACGCTTTTTCGATCATCTTGAGGCAGGCAACGATGTGGAAGTGATATTTCCAAAACTCTCTGAGAGTGAGACTGGTCCCTTCAGTCACCTCAAAACAACGCTCGAATAGCGCTTTAGTGTAGAGCTTCTTAAAGTTAGAAATAACCTGCTGGTCCTCGCTGTTGCAGGCGCACAATCCGGGACTTCCCCTACCCTCGTTACTCGTTATACGAAACGTCACTCGTTATGCGAATCATTTTTTTTTACAATTTATTTTGCTCGTTATGCGATTTACTCGCTATGAGAGGTGCCCGTTAAGCAAGGTTCCACGGTACTACACTACACTACACTACACTACACTACACTACTCTACGCTACTCTACTCTACTCTATACTATACTATACTATACTATACTATACTATACTATACTATACTATACTATACTGTACTGTACTGTACTATATTATACTATAGAGCTAAGATGGTACAGTGTCTGGCACTTTCGCCTACCAGATCCGGAGTAATAATTTCGAATGCCGTTCCTTGAGGGCATATTTTCAGTGAACTGGACATCCAGGTGGACCCAGCCTAACATTGGTACAGGAAATGTCCTCGGACGTAAAGGCGGCCGGCCAGATATTGACCACGTCATCCGGCGAGTGCCGATTGCTGTGTAAAAATATCGGGCTAGCACCATTGTGGTTGTGATGACGTACTCCAGCAACATTGTCGTTGTGATGACGTACTCCAGCAACATTGTCGTTGTGATGACGTACTCCAGCAACATTGTCGTTGTGATGACGTACTCCAGCAACATTGTCGTTGTGATGACGTACTCCAGCATCATTGTCGTTTTGATGACGTACTCCAGCAACATTGTCGTTGTGATGACGTACTCCAGTACCATTGTCGTTGTGATGACGTACTCCAGCACCATTGTCGTTGTGATGACGTACTCCAGCAACATTGTCGTTGTGATGACGTACTCCAGCAACATTGTCGTTGTGATGACATACTCCAGCACCATTGTCGTTGTGATGACGTACTCCAGCAACATTGTCGTTGTAATGACGTATTCCAGCAACATTGTCGTTGTGATGACGTACTCCAGCACCATTGTCGTTGTGATGACGTACTCCAGCAACATTGTCGTTGTGATGACGTACTCCAGCATCATTGTCGTTTTGATGACGTACTCCAGCAACATTGTCGTTGTGATGACGTACTCCAGTACCATTGTCGTTGTGATGACGTACTCCAGCACCATTGTCGTTGTGATGACGTACTCCAGCAACATTGTCGTTGTGATGACGTACTCCAGCAACATTGTCGTTGTGATGACGTACTCCAGCACCATTGTCGTTGTGATGACGTACTCCAGCAACATTGTCGTTGTGATGACGTACTCCAGCAACATTGTCGTTGTGATGACGTACTCCAGAAACATTGTCGTTGTGATGACGTACTCCAGTACCATTGTCGTTGTGATGACGTACTCCAGCACCATTGTCGTTGTGATGACGTATTCCAGCAACATTGTCGTTGTGATGACGTACTCCAGCACCATTGTCGTTGTGATGACGTACTCCAGCAACATTGTCGTTGTGATGACGTACTTCAGCAACATTGTCGTTGTGATGACGTACTCCAGCAACATTGTCGTTGTGATGACGTACTCCAGAAACATTGTCGTTGTGATGACGTACTCCAGCAACATTGTCGTTGTGATGACGTACTCCAGCAACATTGTAGTTGGGATGACGTACTCCAGCAACATTGTCGTTGTGATGACGTACTCCAGCAACATTGTCGTTGTGATGACGTACTCCAGCAACATTGTCGTTGTGATGACGTACTCCAGCATCATTGTCGTTGTGATGACGTACTCCAGCAACATTGTCGTTGTGATGACGTACTCCAGCAACATTGTCGTTGTGAGGACGTACTCCAGCAACATTGTCGTTGTGATGACGTACTCCAGCAACATTGTCGTTGTGATGACGTACTCCAGCAACATTGTCGTTGTGATGACGTACTCCAGCAACATTGTCGTTGTGATGACGTACTCCAGCAACATTGTCGTTGTGATGACGTACTCCAGCATCATTGTCGTTTTGATGACGTACTCCAGCAACATTGTCGTTGTGATGACGTACTCCAGTACCATTGTCGTTGTGATGACGTACTCCAGCACCATTGTCGTTGTGATGACGTACTCAAGCAACATTGTCGTTGTGATGACGTACTCCAGCAACATTGTCGTTGTGATGACGTACTCCAGCACCATTGTCGTTGTGATGACGTACTCCAGCAACATTGTCGTTGTAATGACGTATTCCAGCAACATTGTCGTTGTGATGACGTACTCCAGCACCATTGTCGTTGTGATGACGTACTCCAGCAACATTGTCGTTGTGATGACGTACTCCAGCATCATTGTCGTTTTGATGACGTACTCCAGCAACATTGTCGTTGTGATGACGTACTCCAGTACCATTGTCGTTGTGATGACGTACTCCAGCACCATTGTCGTTGTGATGACGTACTCCAGCAACATTGTCGTTGTGATGACGTACTCCAGCAACATTGTCGTTGTGATGACGTACTCCAGCACCATTGTCGTTGTGATGACGTACTCCAGCAACATTGTCGTTGTAATGACGTATTCCAGCAACTAGTCGTTGTGATGACGTACTCCAGCACCATTGTCGTTGTGATGACGTACTCCAGCAACATTGTCGTTGTGATGACGTACTTCAGCAACATTGTCGTTGTGATGACGTACTCCAGCAACATTGTCGTTGTGATGACGTACTCCAGAAACATTGTCGTTGTGATGACGTACTCCAGCAACATTGTCGTTGTGATGACGTACTCCAGCAACATTGTAGTTGGGATGACGTACTCCAGCAACATTGTCGTTGTGATGACGTACTCCAGCAACATTGTCGTTGTGATGACGTACTCCAGCAACATTGTCGTTGTGATGACGTACTCCAGCATCATTGTCGTTGTGATGACGTACTCCAGCAACATTGTCGTTGTGATGACGTACTCCAGCAACATTGTCGTTGTGAGGACGTACTCCAGCAACATTGTCGTTGTGATGACGTACTCCAGCAACATTGTCGTTGTGATGACGTACTCCAGCAACATTGTCGTTGTGATGACGTACTCCAGCAACATTGTCGTTGTGATGACGTACTCCAGCAACATTGTCGTTGTGATGACGTACTCCAGCAACATTGTCGTTGTGATGACGTACTCCAGCACCATTGTCGTTGTGATGACGTACTCCAGCAAATTGTCGTTGTGATGACGTACTACAGCAACATTGTCGTTGTGATGACGTACTCCAGCAACATTGTCGTTGTGATGACGTACTCCAGCAACATTGTCGTTGTGATGACGTACTCCAGCAACATTGTCGTTGTGATGACGTACTCCAGCAACATTGCCGTTGTGATGACGTACTCCAGCATCATTGTCGTTGTGATGACGTACTCCAGCAACATTGTCGTTGTGATGACGTACTCCAGCACCATTGTCGTTGTGATGACGTACTCCAGCACCATTGTCGTTGTGATGACGTACTCCAGCTTCCCTTTCTCATGACGTGCCCACAGAATTTAGACTGTCTATTTCTGATACGAGTTGCCAGTTCTCTTATAACTTGTCTTTGTGAGTTCACTTATTTCAAGGTTTCTTCGTTGTTCTTTCTATCCGTCTACGGTATTCTCATCATGCTTATATAAAACCACGTCTCCGCTGCAGCTTCCACATCTTTCCGCACTCGCCTATTAGTTGTCCATGATTAGCTTCCATACATCAGCATTGGCTAAATTTAGCTCTTAAGGTCACTTTCCCTCAACGCGATTGAAAAAGATAAATTGCAGAGAATATTCTTAATCTTCTGAAATCCTGCATTTGGTCTATTCCACATTTATTTTAATATCTCTTCTACTTATTTATGTTGAAGCATCCAAACAATTAAATAGATTGACGTGTTTCAGATTTGTTCCGTTCTCTTCGGTGTTGCCTTTAGCAGAACAGTAAACTATCAACTTGTGTTACATTTTAGTGTACAAGTGTTCTTTGTAATAACCATTACTTCTGCTTTTCTGTTGTTACATTGGGAGGTATGTGTTCTTTGTAATAACCATTGGCATTGGCACCTTGCCGTCGTGACAGAAGATAGTTTGATACATTGTGCTTCAAAAATATTCATATTAACTACAATCCATGGCGGTAGCGAATGTAACTGATAAGGCCAATTCGCGCTGTAAATATTCGTCCACAGTGGATGAATGTGAACACTTGGTCATTTTCAGGATCGTGCACCATCTTACGTCTCGCACGCTCGGTGTGTGACTTATCTGCAATCATTTTCTCCTTTGTCTTTATTCCATTTCTGATATATGAACTCCATGCAACACGTTCAGCGGCGACTTGCTCCCAATGCATTATCAATGCCTGTATCAATCATGTCCCGCTTACATACATCTTTGTATCGTAGTAGAGGCCGACCCTGAGATCTCTTACCCATCTTTAATTCACCAAAAAAGATGTCCTTTGGTATTCTACCATCATCCATCCTCCTAACGTGTCCTATCCATCTAAGTCTACGAAGACTGAGCGTGGAACACACCGTCACAAAACCTGATCTTTCCAATACTTCTGTATTTTGATTTTGTCTTGCCAGTTAATACTAAGTATTCTTCGCAGACGCCGCATATGAAAACTGTTTAAACGTTTGTCTTGGTGTGAGTAAGTTGACCAGGCTTCGATGCCATAAAGAAGAGTACTAAGGACACAGGCTTTGTAGACAATTACTTTTGCTTTGGCAGTAAGTTTCCTGTTTTCCCAGACTTATTTGTTAGCCTGTTATTGCTGCCTTACCAATCTTGATGTTGATTTCCTGATCTGGGGATAATTTGCTATTTACCTCTCATCCTCATTTATTCATTCAGTAGCATGTCCTTTGCAGAACCTCGCTCCCATAACAACCTTCAGGAAAACCTCTCGATCATAAGCAAGATATCTCGCGTCCGATACACCCATCTGGAGATCATCCGCCACATCCTGCACGCATCTTCTCTTTGGCCTTCCTCTTCCTCTCTCCCCATGCGTATACCCCTCCATTATTGTTCACTCCAAACTGTCGTGACGTTTCAATTGACCAAAATATTTAAATTTTCATTGTTTTATCGTCTTTAATAGCCAACCTTCTTCAATGTTCAGATCTTGAAGTATGGATGCATTTGTTCTTTTCTCTACCCAAGATATTCTTAGAACTCGTCTGTAAGGAATTTATGCTCTGTTCAGCTTGTTTAGTAAGTGTCCAGGTCTCACATGCGTATGTTGCAATGGGAAAGATGCATGCTCTTAAAAATTTAATTTTTGTAGTTCTGTGTGTCCCATTCCATAATTTATTAAGTTGCTTTAGTCTTTGAAGAGCAATTGATAGTCGTCGTTTAATTTCTTGTGTCATTGTGTCACCGTTGGTGGTAACCAATGACCTAAGATATTTAAAATTTCCCACCACCTCCAATTTTTCCTCATTAACATATATTTCTTTCTCGTCTCATCCTAATTTGGCGTGTCCAGCGTGTGCCGCGTGGTTACACACCCGCTTCACACGCCAGTGATCCGGGGCTTGTTTCCGGATCCGGTCAGGGATATGCACTACTGACGAGCTCAAACAAGAGCAAAACTCGAGTATAGTGGTTCCATATTGACGTGGATAGGCCTTAGTTTCATACCAGAATGCCATCAGCTTTGCCAGTGGTGGGTTGTGCTCAATATTTACACATCCTAGATATGTAAAATGGTCTCCTGAATTGATTTCCTGATCTAGAGATAATTTGCTATTTACCACTGATCCTAGATATGTAAAATGGTCTACCACCTCTAGTTCGGCGTCGTCAATAAAAATTGATGGTACCCCATGTGCACCTTGTGACATAATCTGTATCTTTTTGCTAATTGTTAAACCAAATTCAGAACAAACATTGTAGAATGCAGATAGTAGACGTTGTAACTCTTCCTCAGAGTGCGTCGTAATTGCAGCATCATCTGCAAAAAGCAACTCTCTGATCAGTACCCTCCTAATTTTGGTCTTGGCCTTCAATCTCTGAGCATTATAGAGTCCGCCATCTGAGCGTGAGTGAATGTATATACCACCATCCTGATCACGAAAGGCATTTTTCAGTAGAAGTGACAAGTATATCCCAAAGAGGGTGGGGGATAGTACACAACCTTGCTTAACTCCACTCTTGATTTCAAACTCTTCAGAAGTTGCACCATAAAACGTGATTATACCCTTTGTGCCTGTGTGGAACGATTCCACAATGGAAAGAAGAGTTGGTGGGCAGCCAATCTTCCTTAGTGCCTTGAAAAGACCCTCACGAATGACCACATCAAATGCCTTCGTGAGGTTGATGAAGGCAATAAACAGTGGCTGATTCTGTTCACGGCATTCTTCTTGCATTTGTCGCAATGAGAATATCATATCGATGGTAGACCGGTTCTGTTGGAAGCCACACTGTAATTCGGAGTAGACTTGATCTCTCGGGAATTGAAGTCTGTGCAGAACAATTCTGGCAAATACTTTCCCAACAATACACAGAAGTGAGATACCCCTATAGTTGTTGCAGTCGCTCCGATCGCCCTTGTTCTTGTACAGTGTTATGATGCTTGAATCTTTGAAATCCTGTGGGACTTGTCCTTCGCGCCAGCATAGCTCTATTAGCTTGTGAATCTGTAGAGTGAATGTGTCTTGCCCGCTACTGATAACCTCTATTCGAATCCCATCCTTACCTGCAGTCTTGCCAGATGCAAGTTCATTTATAGCACACTTAACTACTGTTATGGTGGGAAGTGTGTCCAGGTGGTCAAGAGTTGTCAGGGTCTCCTTGGCATTGAGGGCAACATCATGGTGGTCTCACTTGAGTAAAGCTCCCAATAGTGCTCTTCCCATCTATCCATCTGCTGTTTCGTATCAGTGATGATTTCTCCAGTTAAGGTTTTCAGTGGTGCAATTCTTTTGATCATTGTACCACAGGTTTTCTTTATCCCTCAATACATGCTTGAGATGTTTCCCTTATCACTTGCATTTTCAATGGACTCACATAAAGTGATCCAATAGTCATTTGCACACTGCCTGGTAGCCTTTTGCGCATCTTTCCTAGCTTGCTTCAGCTCACTGAGAGTGTTACGTGTTTTTCTGTCCTTGTTTCATAAGATAGCTATCTTCTTTTTATCAATCAATGGCTGCAGTGTCTGGGTGTTTGCCGCAGATCAGTCCTGACTCTAATGATTCACAGTGCCGTAAACCCTACCGCTGTTGTATAAAGAGTTTCCTTAAGTTTACCCCACATTTCACTCGCTGTACAATTATCTGACGTATCAGTGAAAGCGTCTTCAAGTTGCTGTTGGAACACAAAGCACTTATCAGGATCGCGCAATATTAATCCTGGGGCCAGATTTGTGTTTATCTGTGTAGATTCTCTTTGGTCTCAATTTAAACCTTGCAACAACCAAAGAATTATCCGTATCACAGTCAGCACTGTGGTAACTTCTAGTTAATGATGTTTGGTTCAGATGTTGTCTCCGTGTGATGATGAAGTTCAGCTGATGCCAATGGCCGGATCTTGGATGTTTCCATGAGACCTTATGCAGCACTTTTGTTTTAAAAAATGAATTTGTAATACATAGGTCATTTATGGTGCAATGCTCCAGCAGCCTTTGTCCATTTTGTATTTTCCAAGACACGCTGGCCATGAACTCGAGTCCTTGCCCACACGAGCATTGAAATCACCGATTTTGGAACTGCCTTGATCACAGAGTCTAACTCATCATAGAACGAATCCTTCACATCATGAGGGGAAGTGAGTGTCGGTGCATATGCAATGATAATTGAGGCAGGAACAGGGATAATAGTCTTTCATTACCTCCAGCTGGAATTTCAATCATTCCCAGTAATGAATTCTTCACTGCAAAACCAACACCATGTTGCTTTTTTCTGCCTGCCCTCAACCCTTCCCCAAAAAACAAACCCAAAAAAAAACCAAGTGTAATTGTTTTCCCAGAGTGACCCTTCCTCAGCTAGGTTAGGCGAGACTACTGCGGGCCAGCCATATTAATGTTAAGACGATTGAGTTCGGCATCAATCACAGTCGTTTTTCTCACATCTTCAATATTCGTCAGGTCGGTGGAAAGTCCTGGACGTAAGGTTCTTACGTTCTAAGTTGCAAGCCGTAGTTTGGGGTTTCTATTTTTCTTTTTAGTAGTACCTAGTACATTCGTTTTACGGCCTGTCATTCAGATTTTTTTCTAGCCCCAAGCACCCATTGAAGCAGGCAAGCTGTGGCGGATCAGCACCCAATTGGCCGGGGGCTGCCCAGCTTGAGGCTAGTGGTAGCTGATCAGTGACACCTGTAGGTGTCTCCCACCGTCAGCGGTGGGTGTCTCCCACCGTCAGCGGCAAGACGTTGCGCCCCATGTCTACGCCAGCTGACAGGGACTTATAACCCGTAACAGTTGCCTCTCGCTTTGATTCCAAGACCGGTTATACCTCTCCATAGCACAAAGCCTGGGCTAAAATATAGAGACCATGTGTATGATCCCACTCTCGGCCCGCATAGTTCACTCCAGAGGAATGGTAACACCAATACATCTGGAACAAGACAAGCTGCAGAAGCTGCCGGAAGCTGCCGGATCAGTAAAGCAATGCTCTAACTGTCCGCCTTGTAATAATCATTACTTCTGTTTTTCTTTTGTTACATTTGGGTGTATAATTATTCTTTGTTCTTATGTTTTTATATTGTTTCATTTGGGTGTTCAATATTTCTTTGTTATAAACATTACTTCTGTTTTTCTGTTTTTCAAACTAATTCCTTTGTTTTATCTTTCTATTGTATTTTAGATATATTAACCAAAATGTTGAATGATATTTACAGCAGTGGATATTTACCCAGTGATATGCTGAGATCTGTATTTATAGCTATACCAAAAAGACCAGGAGCAATTGATTGTGAAGATTTTCGTACAATTAACCTTATAAACCATATCACTAAGCTTCTACTCAGAATCATAATGAGAAGAACCAAAAAGAAAATAAAAATGGAAATTAGTGAAGAACAGTATGGATTTGTGGAAGGAAAGGGCACAAACAATGCAATTTATACATTACGGACACTAATAGAAAGATCAATAGAGAAACAGAGAGACATATATTTGTGCTTCATAGATTATACTAAGGCATTTGATAAAGTAAAACATGATGAACTGATTAAAATTTTGGAAGATATCAACACTGATTGAAAAGATTTAAGAATAATAAAGAATGTTTACTGGAACCAAGTAGCAGCAATTAAAATGGGAAATAAAGAGGGTAGTTACGAACAGATAAAGCTAGGAGTACGACAAGGGTGTGTCTTGTCACCAGATCTTTTCTCCCTGTATAGCGAAGTAATAATGAGAGAGATCAAAGAGATGCCAGGAATACTAGTTGGAGGTTATAATATAAATAATATACGCTATGCAGATGACACAGTATTGGTGGCGGATAATTCAACAGACCTACAACAATTATTAGACGTAGTAGTAACAGAGAGTGCAAGGAAAGGACTCTCCTTGAATATCAAGAAAACAGTAACAATGGTAATATCAAAGAAAATGGTGACACCAAAATGTGACATAGAAATAGAAGGGAAAATCCTTAACCAAGTTGATAATTGTAGATACCTAGGGGCACTTATAACATCAGATGGAAGATGTACAACAGAGATTAGGAGCAGAATAGGGAAGGCAAAAGCCGCATTTCAGAAAATGAAGAGTATCTTATGCAATAAGTCACTATCACTGAATGTAAGAAAGAGAGTGCTGAAATGCTAAGTAGAACCAGTTTTGCTGTATGGCAGTGAATCTTGGAATGTAAATGAACACATTAAGAAGAAATTAGAAGCAACAGAGATGTGGTTCCTGAGACGAATGTTGCGAATTCCTTGGACTGCCAGAGTAACTAACAACTACTGCCTGAAACAGGCTAATGAAACTAGAACATTATATACAACAATAAGACAGAGACAAACATCTTTCTTCGGTCATGTGATGAGAAGAGAGGCATTGGAGAACATCGTAACAACTGGAAAGATTGAGAGGAAGAGAGGCAGAGGTAGACCAAGAGAAGTGATGCTGGATGGATTGAGACGGTGGCACGGAGGAATATCAGCAGCAGAGTTGATCCAGAAAACCAAATACCGAGATCTGTGGAGAGCCATGAACGCCTACGCCAGCCGGCAAGGCACTTGATGATGATTGTATTTATATCTGACATTTCTTGTAACAGCGTTTCATTTTCAGCTACCAAAGCCACGTCATCAACATAACGCAGGTTGTTTACATTATGTTAAAAATGTTCAACACTCTAATCAATTTTTCGTGTTTCCCCCTATCGATCGTCTTAATGTAGTCAATAAAGCACACATATAGAAGTCTGTTTATTTCAATCGTTGTCTCTATTAATATTCTTTTACGTCGATAGTGTTTTTCCCGTCTAAAAAAATACCACTGATCATTTCTAATTTCTGATTTATTGTAATATAGTTACTTTAGTGACATTGCTGATTTTAATTTTGTCTTGTTTGGTTTATGTTATTGTTTGCAGGTGAAATCGTTTTCTGAAATGTGCTCTATGTTTCCTAATTGTATTCTTGTAATCCCACACATTGTCTTTTCTAGATGTTTACATTTCTACATCTTAACCGAAGTTTAAAAAACAAACGAACCTTTGTGATATTATCATCTCGCATGCTGGCCCGTTCATTGAGACATGTTCTGAGTTGTTCTAGTGGTCTCAGTCGATTGTTTAACATCTGACACAGGATCCGGAACTGTACAATTCCCAACAGAACTGTTCATATGTGATATTATAGACTGCTATCATACCAGTCAATCAATCAAGTGCCGTCTTCACAATGAAAGTGGCTGCATTTAATATTCAAAATTGTCTTCTCTGAATTTGGTTGTTGTTGTTATTGTTATTGTTGTTGTTGTTGTTGTTGTTGTTGTTCTTGTTCTTCTTCTTCTTCTTCTTCTTCTTCTTCTTCTTCTTCTTCTTCTTCTTCTTCTTCTTCTTCTTCTTCTTCTTCTTCTTCTTCTTCTTCTTCTTCTTCTTCTTCTTCTTCTTCTTCTTCTTCTTCTTCTTCTTCTTCTTCTTCTTCTTCTTCTTCTTCTTCTTCTTCTTCTTCTTCTTCTTCTTCTTCTTCTTCTTCTTCTTCTTCTTCTTCTTCTTCTTCTTCTTCTTCTTCTTCTTCTTCTTCTTCTTCTTCTTCTTCTTCTTCTTCTTGTGTGAGGATGTGTGTGTGGATGGGGAAATGTGTGTGGGTGTGGGATCAGTGGGTGGGTGGCGGCATGTATGTTTGCCTGGTTCTGTGTGAGTGCGTGGAGGTATGTGTGGGTGGGTGGGGGGCGCTGGGGGTGGGGGATGTGTTGGTGGCTGTGGGATATGAGGGTGGATGGGGGATGTGTCTCACAACATTGCAATATGCACTGTTTATGTTTACAACTTTCATTTGATAATTTTTTTTTTTTGGTTTTCTCATGTGAATGTGTCATGCGTAATATGCATTGTTTATGCTTACAACATCCATTTGACAATGATTTTCCCCCTATGTTAATGTGACATGCACATTTGATGAATGAAAGATGAGTGATTGAAAGGGCCGATTGTAAGACGGGCCTGCGTTCCCAATTTGTTACCCTTTTAAAATAAAGTTTGTTCGTTCGTTCGTTCGTTCGTTCTAATTATCTATCTATCTATCTATCTATCTATCTATCTATCTATCTATCTATCTATCTATCTATCTATCTATCTATCTATCTATCTATCTATCTATCTATCTATCTATCCATCCATCCATCCATTCATCCATCCATCCATCCATCCATCCATCCATCCATCCATCCATCCATCCATCCATCCATCCATCCATCCATCCATCCATCCATCCGTCCGCCCGTCCGTCCGTCCGTCCGTCCGTCCGTCCGTCCGTCCGCTATGGGTTGACTGCAGAGTACTGCAAACGATATGCAACTAACTTTCTCTCACAAAAAAATTGCTTTTTGTTTTTAACGAACGAAAATCTTTCGCGGGCCCATCCTACATTCTCCCCTTCTTCTCTATTTCCTCTCATACATTCTTTCATTCAACATCTCTTATGAAGCAATTCTTTGACAACAAAAGATCAATAAGCATTAAAACGCATGAGAAGTAACTCGTTGAGGCAATGTTTAACATGGGCATCATATATACCCAACGTGGGTGTAACGCGCCATACATATGAGAATGTTTAAAAAAAATTAAATGTGCTGTTGAAGAAAAATAAAACATCAGTCGACTCGACACGCTATCGAGATCAAGTCGCCTTATCGGTTAACGCAGAGGATGCCTCGCGTTAAAAATGCCGCTCTGAGACATGCGCTATACACAGCCGGGAAAAAGAAGGGAGAGACGAAGAAGAGTGCTGCGACTGCTGTGCTCGTTTCTTCAAACAGCAGCAGTCCTGCTTCGACATCAGCTGAAACCGTTCCCGTCGCAGAAACCATAACTACAGCCAGCAACAACCGGGAAGCTATCAACACCAAGGAGATGCAGCCCAATATACCAGAGACCTCCACACAGGAGGAAACAACTACTACTGTAGACTTCACCGGCAAAATACTACTGAAGCAGACAAGCGTGGGAGAAGCTAAACTGACGGCGCTACCAACGGACAAGATAATCAGTCTGTTGGAAAACGAGCTGGGAAGAAACAGCATCTGCCAGCTGCGCAAGACACCGGATGGAGTAGTGGTCACCATCAACAAAAAACCAAAGACCACAGCACTTCTACAGCAAATATGACAAGAAGAGAAAGCCGTCATCCAGCTTCACCACGGCATACTACTGGAAGCCACCCGGCACAACTCGATCAAAAGATGGGTCATCAAACGAGTCAAGACCCATCTCACCAACGACCAGATCAGGGAGATGCTAACAAGGGAGAACCGCAAGATCAAGATCACCAGTGCTGAGCGGATCATCGGGAAAAACAACATACCCTCCACAGTTGTTGTCGTAACATCGGATCCCTCAATACATTATATGGGACAAGAAAGACCAAGTACCAGAGCCCTACATACCGAGAGTGCTGCAGTGTTCCAAGTGCCAGAAGTTTTGGCACACCCGTGCCACCTGCAAGAGTGATGTGGAGGTGTGTAGGTACTGCTCTGGCCCCCATAAATATAGTCAGTGCCAGCATGCCAAGAACGACTCGGACTTCAGGAGGCCAAACACCAACAGAAAGTGCGCCAACTGCCTCGGCAACCACGGCGCCAGGTACCTCGGATGCCCCTGCCACCAAGACAGCAAAGAAGCTATGAAAATCGCCATCAAGTCTAACCTGCCATATAAGGAGGCCAGGAGGCAGTACGAGGCGACCAACCGACTATCCAAAAGCGACAAAGCACAACTGGAAGGCCATCTGAAGGACCTGAGAAAACAGTTCAAAAGCATGGAAGAAGATAAAAACAAGACTCAAGAAACCCAGATAACGGCCGTTCAGCGCATCCTGGACGAACTGAAGCAAGTCCAGCAGAAGATAGAGCAGGATGTCGCTCGAATGGTCGCCATAAAAGCTGAAACTGACGAAACTCTATCGAAAATTCAAGAAGAAAGAGCAAAAACAGAAGAAACGCTGAAACAAATCCAGGAAGAAAGAGACCAGATAGAACTACTCAAGTCACAGAAAGAACCAGAAGATGCAAAGATCCAAACAGAAGACGAAGCACCAGAAGAAGAAATTGAAATCGAACTGGATGAGAACGGCTACCCAGACCAAGAGCAATTCTGTAGGGCACTTGCGAATCGCTCCACACCAAGATCGAACCATCAGGACGACAGACGAACGGGAAGGTTCGAAGACAACCCAAGACGGTTAAGGAGGAGGAACCACAGGTGGAATGACGATTGGTAGACTCCCTGAAGGAAACAGCACCATATGACGGGGTGGGTACACAATAACTCCAGGCCGCAACAAGTGCGCGACTCTGCCCAGACATATAACACTTTATCAAGACAGGAACGAACAAAATCAGCCAACCAGAAACCAGGAAGCTGAAAACAAGCAGCCCGATCTACGAACGAATCAAAACAAGCCACACAATAAAGGACCCAACTACAACCAAGCCGATATTGTAGGCGGTTGAACAGGACCATTCGTAACTAGGAACGGAAACGGAAACGGAAACGAAAAAATAAAAAGATGAGTTAGAAAATTTTCACTATTTAAATAGATGCATTATTTTTATGAAAACTTTGAAAATGCCTTCAAGATTTTATCATTATGTATTATAACGCATATGCCTGTAGATAACTGTAGAGAAAATGTCCACCTATTTGAGAAATATGCAAACATTATATATATATATATATATATATATATATATATATATATATATATATATATATATATATATATATATATATATATATATATATATATATATATATATATGCTACTGAAAGTTATGTCTCTTGATATAACTTTTTTTAAGTTAAGTCCCCTCGCTATATATAAATTATAATGCAGTAACCAAATTTAATTTTATTACGTAAATAGCTGTTTGTAATCTATCAAACTATGATAGTTGGCTGCATGGGAATGATAAGAAGACGTGTAGAAAATTTCATCTCAATCGGATGGACAGTTCGCGAACGCATAAATAACATATGGACTCACAGACAGACATTCTATTTTATATATATATAGATAAAATACAGTGCATATGATAATTTTTGCCGCCTCATTGTTTCAATCGCAGAATACCTGACGAAGTACACCATCTAAAAGTCTCAAAGTCTCAGAGTACTGTAACATCTACACGGTCTCAATGTCTCAGAGTACTAATTCATCTACGCGGCCTCAAAGTCGCAGAGAATATGGTCATCTATACGGGCTGCAAGTCTCAGAATACCTCGTAATCCCCACGGTCGCAATGTCACAAATTGAGGCAAATGTTCTCGTAGACTGCAAACTGAGACTCCAGAACACATCGTTCAATTCTGCCCAACTTTCAGAGATGTACACTGCCAGATGTACCAGGAGCGTGCTGTGCTGGAGCAGAAATTATAGGGCACTGGCATGGAGAAAACGATGAACTTCGTCGTGGAAAAGGGGCAGCATGTCCAGTTATTGGAACAGAAAGTTGGAGAAAACGATAGATACATCATCATCAAGTGCCGTGCCGGCTGGCGTAGGCGTTCATGGCTCTCCATAGATCTCGGTCTTTGGTTTTCTGGATCAACTCTGCTGCTGATATTCCTCCATGCCACCGTCTCAATCCATCCAGCAACACTTCTCTTGGTCTACCTCTGCCTCTCTTCCCCTCGATCTTTCCAGTTGTTACGATGTTCTCCAATGCCTCTCTTCTCATCACATGACCGAGGAAAGCTGTTTGTCTATGTCTTATTGTTGTATATAATGTTCTAGTTTCATTAGCCTGTTGCAGGCAGTCGTCGTTAGTTACTCTGGCAGTCCAAGGAATTCGCAACATTCGTCTCAGGAACCACATCTCTGTTGCTTCTAATTTCTTCTTAATTTGTTCATTTACATTCCAAGATTCACTGCCATACAGCAAAACTGGTTCTACATAGCATTTCAGCACTCTCTTTCTTACATTCAGTGATAGTGACTTATTGCATAAGATACTCTTCATTTTCTGAAATGCGGCTTTTGCCTTCCCTATTCTGCTCCTAATCTCTGTTGTACATCTTCCATCTGATGTTATAAATGCCCCTAGGTATCTAAAATTATCAACTTGGTTAAGGATTTTCCCTTCTATTTCTATGTCACATTTTGGTGTCACCATTTTCTTTGATATTACCATTGTTACTGTTTTCTTGATATTCAAGGAGAGTCCTTTCCTTGCAATACTGTGTCATCTGCATAGCGTATATTATTTATATTATAACCTCCAATTAGTATTCCTGGCATCTCTTTGATCTCTCTCATTATTACTTCGCTATATAGGGAGAAAAGATCTGGTGACAAGACACACCCTTACAAGACATACTCCTAGCTTTATCTGTTCGTAACTACCCTCTTTATTTCCAATTTTAATTGCTGCTACTTGGTTCCAGTAAATATTCTTTATTATTCTTAAATCTTTTCCATCAGTGCTGATATCTTCCAACATTTTAATCAGTTCATCATGTTTTACTTTATCAAATGCCTTAGTATAATCTATGAAGCACAAATATATGTCTCTCTGTTTCTCTATTGACCTTTCTATTAGTGTCCGTAATGTATAAATTGCATTGTGTGTGCCCTTTCCTTCCACAAATCCATACTGTTCTTCACTAATTTCCATTTTTATTTTCTTTTTGGTTCTTCTCATTATGATTCTGAGTAGAAGCTTAGTGATATGGTTTATAAGGTTAATTGTACGAAAATCTTCACAATCAATTGCTCCTGGTCTTTTTGGTATAGCTATAAATACAGATTTCAGCATATCACTGGGTAACTATCCACTGCTGTAAATATCATTCAACATTTTGGTTAATATATCTACTCCAAATTCTCCCAATACTTCTAATTCTTCTATTGTGATTTCATCTGGTCCAGCTGTTTTTCCTTTCTTCATACGTTTCATAGCGTCAGCGACTTCTTCTTTCAGAATAGGTGGACCTTCTAAGTTACTATCTTCTGTTAATTCTTCCCTTTCTCCTTCATATAATTCTCTTATATACTCATTCCACCTCTTCATTATAGCATCTTCCTCTAATATTATCTTTCCTGTTTTTGATTTCAAACACCCTGTATTTATTCTTATTTTTCTTCCTGTAAGCTCACTGATTTGTCTGTGCATATTTTTTGTATCTTTAATGGAATTTAATTCAATTTTTTTGCATTGCTCGTTTAACCAACTTTCTTTAGCCTTCCCACATTTATCTTTTATTTCTTTATTTATCTTAGCGTATTCTTGTTTGTCATTTTTACTCTGTTTTCTTTTGTCCATCAGTTTTAAGATATCTTCATTCATCCATTTTTTCTTAGCTATTTTGCCTCTCTCCGGTAATACTTCTTTGCTAGTTTGATGAATGGAGTCCCTTAACATTTCCCATTGTTCATCTATACTCTGTATTTTAGTTATTGCATTGTACCTATTTTTCACAGTCACTCTGTATTGTTCTTGCATTTCTTTATCTATTTTCAGAACCTCTTTATTAAGTCTCATGTTATTAACCATTTTTTCCCCTCTCTTTAATCTTACTTTTATTTGTCCACATAGTGGTACATGATCACTATTACAGTCAGCACCAGGCATTGTCTTTACATTAATTAAAGCATTTCTAAATCTTTTATTAATTAGTATGTAGTCAATTTGGTTGCGTATTTTCTTATCAGGGCTTATCCATGTGTACAGTCGTCTTTTATGGTGTTTAAACCATGTGTTTCCAATTATCATATCATTGATATTTGCCCATTCTATTAGCTTTTTCCCTCTTTCATTTCTTGTACCTAAACCATAATTCCCCACTACATCGTCCATTTTTCCCTTTCCTACTTTTGCATTAAAATCACCAAGTATTATCTTTATTTCTTGTGATCCAATTTGAGCCATCGCCATTTCTATTTCGTCGTAAAAGTGTTGTATTTCTTCATCACTACTGCTTGCTGTTGGTGCATATACTTGTATAATATTTATGTCTATTGGTTTGCCTTTGATTTTTACCATAATAACTCTATCTGAAATACACCAGTATCCATTAATTGACTTGGCTGTTTTTTCGTCTAATATTATTCCTACACCTTTTTCATGTGTATCCCCTCCAGAATAAATTATTGTGTGATTGTCAGCTATAATTTTGCCCGATCCCTTCCATCTCATCTCACTAACGCCTAGTATATTCATTTTCATGTTATCCATCTCTCTTAGAACATTGGTCAACTTTCCTAGCTCATTTAATGTCCTAACATTCCATGTTCCTACTCTAAATTTATTTATTTTAGTTAAGATTTTGCCATCAGTAGCTGGATGACGGTCTGGTGTCACCTGTGGCTCATGACTGTCCCTACCGGACGAGGATGCCCTAAGACAGCCATTGACGTCCTTCACTAACTTTGATATATGTTTTGCCATGAAGTCTTGGGAAGATAATGTGGTAGTTTCCCCTTGCATTCCACATTCACATGGTGGTCTTTTTACCTCTGCCTTTGAAAGCCATTTCCGACTGTAAGGACAAGTGAGTGCCCTGCTCTGCTCAGCTGCAGAGTTGTCCACTTATTCCGGTGGATACTCGGTCCCCAGAGCTGTGTTAGCCACACCGTGGTGTGTTTCCATCCTCTACCGCGGGGAGGTGCAGTTGGGTCTCTGACCAAAACTCTCCAGTACTTTTAGAGGACAGGATAGATACAACACACACTTAATTTCATGCCAGCCACAAACACGTCCTTCCACGCCAGAGTTAAGGTCAGTCATACTTGTACACAATTTCTCTGTTGAAGGGTTCATACTCACATTTGCCTCCCCTTTCTCAGCCTGTTTCTGGACGTCCTCCACATTTCTCCCGCCGGCTGCCTCCAATGTCTGCAACCTGGTCTCTAGTTCTCTCAAAAAGGTCCTTTTCTGAGCTTGACCTTCAGATATGAGTTGGACACTATGTGTGTTACCCATGATCTTGTCTGCAAGGTCACGTGTTACAGTTTCTATAGCCTCATGCTTGTTTCGGCAGTCATCGATGATTCCGTCAACTCTAGCACCTAATGCATCGACATTTTCTTGAACAGACTTCAGTCGATTAGGTACATGGACAAGTTTCTCTACGAGTTCTGCCTGAGACTTCATCTCTTCTATTTGTTTGTTATGTGCCGTAGATATCTCCTGCAGTTGTTTCTCCAGACTTTGTAATCTTGTCTTCTGCTCTTGCTCTATTTCATCTTGTGTTTTTCTGATATCACTGATTTGTTGGTTGACTTGATTAAACCTTGAGCTGTGCTTCTTGTCCGACTCTGATAGTTTGGATAATAATTCCTTCAGTTGTTGATCAATGCCACTTTGTTGTTCAGCAACTTTTTGTGTTCTGCTCCTGAACGAGCACATAGCCTCTTCTAAGACAGTAATTCTGTCTAAAACCGGTTTCATGTGAGCTCCATCTGTGCATCAGATCAAACAACATATCAATGAAAAAAAGCATAAACAATTCAAGAGGGATATATATATATATATAATTAACATGATATCTTCACAGCTGCAACAGCAATGGCTAGACATATGGTCAACATGCAACTTACAGAGTTCTTTTTGCAAACATGTCATAGTTAAACTCTAAAGACAGCATCAGTATCCTACATCACCGGAGCAAGAACACAATCTTTAGCATAAAACCTACTACGGACATTGTTAATAATAAGTTAATTAAGTAGCTCCTTGGGTTGTGATTAAATTATTGTATTGTATGAATTGAAAACAATTAGGATATAACAATATGAATTGCAAATAATTAGGTATATTTAGCTCCTGCGAAAAGAAGAGACATAATAGACACAGACACAATGTACGCACCTTACAAAAAACTCCATCTTAGGTGACACATCCCAAAAAATACCATAAACAAAAACAATCAATTAATATATAATAATGAAGTATTAAAATAAAACAATAAGTATTACAGGGCAACACAGCACGGTCGACGTTTCGGTTATACACACCTTTATCAAGGACAGGACAACTCAAACAGATAAAAAGCTAAATAAAACACAAAATAAAAATAAAGATACAACACAGCTTCTAGTTGGCAGGAAAGAAACGTACATTGTGTCTGTGTCTATTATGTCTCTTCTTTTCGCAGGAGCTAAATATACCTAATTGTTTTTAATTTATATTTGTATATCCTGCTGCAGCCGATGTTTATTCTTTTGTTCCATATTGTATTCTAATTGTTAATTAATTTCATAGCTCGTTAGATTGCTGTGATTGTATCGATGTATTTAAACCAGTGTGCGGATTCATTGAATAAAAAAGTTAAATCACGACAAGAAAAGAGAACTAGACTAATCATCAACGTTCCATCGTTCTGTGATTCTTATAAAGTCGGTTTGTATATGGTGTGTAGAGTTAGTCATTATACCGGACACATGGGACAGAAATGTTCGAGACAACAGAGGTACGAGCACAAGGAGGACTTCACTGTCATGGACACGAGTCATCAGATCAGATCGATGACAGCTTCAATCAGGACTGGACCGGCCAGGTTCACACTTCTAGGATCGCACCTCCGGATCCACACTCCTCAGAAATCCACAGAGATCTAATGTCAATAATGCATTCAGATGTCGATCCCTGATACAATCCCATAACAAATAAATATATGGAGTAAATGGAGACCGTACATTGTATGGTACTATAGAACAACTCAGTGTATGAGGACATAGAACACCAATATGTATGGCGACATATAACAACTCACTGTATGTGGATATAGAACAACACACTATATGGGGACACATAGCAACACATTGGATGGGGATATAGACCAACACATTGTATGGGTGCCATAGTCCAAGATTAGATCATGGGCCACCCGGTGCAATCAGGCTACAGTTTCACGCAACCCAACGTGAAGATGTGAAGTTCAAGAATCTCGCCTTGTATGAAAATTGCGAGGCGGGGCTGCGGAGGAAAAGACAGCGTCTCCTTCGGGTAGTTAGTTGAGCTTGAACCACGGTCAGTGTCTGATCGAGGTCTGAGTATAGTAGAATGGCCAAACAATGAGCCCCTACTTTTATTTATAGATGTGTAGTTATTGTGTCGACTCTGAGCATGTAGTTGTGAAAACGTATATTGTAATTTGTTCAATGCTTGGAGTCAATATAGAATGAAAATGGTGTTGTGTGTTGTTATTCCAGGCATGTTGAGTTCACTCCAGTTTATGAGTTGTTATGAATAGTCCTGTTTAAGAACTTAAACGTAACTTATGACAATGATTGAAATGAGTCCAACGAAAAGAACACAGAGTCGCTAACCAGAAAGGTGCTGACTCAGTTACGTGACCACGGCAGCATCAAATGTTTAGTTTGCTTGGCCGTGGAGAAGGTCCAGTTATCAGTTTAAGTGCTGCGAAAGATACTTCAATTTTCTCTCTCGACTAAGAGGACATCCATTCAACATAATACCTGGGACGTCTGCCTTGAAGATCCAATTATCCAGGGAGTACCACACAACCGATGCCTTGTCTGCGCTTAAAATGGCCCCTGCGTCCCCGCACCACTCCGTCACCTTGTTTACCGCTATCTGTACTTCTTTCGCCAAACTGGCCATGTCTCTGCCCTGTTTGTACACCAGCACATCATCTGCAAATGTCAAGATTCTACCAACACCTGGTGTCTTAATAGCTGCGAATTTGCTGGTGTAGACAGTAAAGAGCACCGGGGACAAGGCAGATCCATGTGGCAACCCAGGTGTAACAGTACAGGAGTCAGAAGTCCAGGTCCCCATGCGCAGTGCAACCTTACGCTCATAAAGGACTGCCGCAACCCATCTAACAAGGTAAGGGCAGACCTCCATGTCTAACAGTGTGTGTATTAACCGATCATACCTGACCCTGTTATACGCATCCTACAGGTCAAGAGCTACCGCCACTGTCTCCTGTTTATCATGGAAGCCCTCGTAGACATCAAATGCAAAAGTTGCAGCATTGGCCCAGGTGTCCTTTCCAGGCCGGTTGCTCTCGAGTCTTTGGGGAAGCAGATTCTGACTTTCCAAATGTTGCTGGAGCATGCGTCCTGCTATCTTTTCGAGGACTTTTCTATACGTGTTTTGCAGGGTTACGATTCGGTATCCATTATGTCTGGAATGGTTCTTACCTGGCTTTTGGAGTGGGACCAGGTAGCTATGCAGCCAATCGTGGGGTATTTCCGTCGTATTGATGCTTAGATTGAAACAAAGAGCCGTCTCCTCCAAGTCCCCATCATTTATGTTCCTTATTTAGGAGTATCTCACCCCATCTGGACCTGGCGCTGTGTCTTTAGCCCGCTTCAGTACCCGTCTAATGTCATCTACTTTAATCTCACAGTCCTCCTTCCTAGTGACCCGTGACAAGGCTTCTCTTAAGTTATCTCTAATAGCCCTATCTTGCTGATCCGTCTGGTTTAAAAATCGCGCAAGTAAAGCCTCCCCTTTGTCCTTGTCAGTTGTCATAGGTCGGTTGTTATCATCATAATCGGTGCCATGGTGTACCAGGCATCACCTGCCTCTTCATCTGCCGGTGCAGCCTCCAGAATGTTCCAAATGTCACATCCCCACCGACTTCATTGATAAACTGTTCCCACTTAATCCTCTTTGCCTCTGCTGCCTAGAGATTGAAATCCTGCACCTTTACTTTTTTATACCTTGCAGCCTCTTCCAGTTCTGTGTCAACTGAATTGGTTGCTCTCCGCACCCTCTGCCAATTCCTTATAGCCACACTCCTTTCCCTGCATGAATTCTCGACCTCTGGTGTCCACCATGGTGGTTGAGTAAAGATTCTTCTTGTTGGATTAGATCTTCCCTGTGATCTTAGGCGCCCGAAGAGCGAAGAGTTGTCGCGATCATAACTGAATGTCCTGCGAGCTCTTATAGCCCTAACTGTGCTGGACTTAGGTATCAGCACAGAACAGGGGAGGTGGTCACTTCCATTGTCTCCAAGGACGCTCCATTTTATATCTGATGCCGCCTCTTGGGATACAAGCGCCAGGTCGATGGCCGTGTCAGGGTTCCCCGGTCACATTGCTAGCTTAGTGGGTGTACCGTCATTTAGACAGACAACACCCCTCTCAAGCAAGGCTTCAGCAAGAGAAGTACCCTGTCTGTTCTCTCCCAACCTGTCCCATTCCTTTGCGCGAGTGTTGAAGTCCCCACATATTAGATACCTGGTATCTGGAGTGTCCACTGAACCTTTCAACTAGTCCCAACCCTCTCTGCTTATGCAACATTCCCCACTTACATATACATTTATCAGGTTCCAGCTGTATCGGCCGATTTGTATCCGCATTCCCTGCACCTCTTTACTCTCCTGACCCCATCCACTCATATCCATTACTGAATACTGGAAACCATCCTTGACCAACAGAGCCTGCCCATGTCTTCCCTGCCCAGTTGGGTTGATGTAACATGTGTAGCCAGGGCACTTAAAAGTGTTCGTATTCAGTTCTTGTACCATCAGGACATCGAAATCGTAGACCAGTTTCTCCAGTATTGGTCCTCGTTGCTTTGCACGGCGGAAATTCCAATACCCAAACAGTATATTTTTGAGTCCCAAACGATCCGTTTTCCTTCTACCTTTTCTGGCTTCAGCCCTCTTCTTCCTTTTCTTCCCCCCCTCTCCCCTACCTCTTCTTCTCCGCTTCAATCTCTCCCCGCTGGTTGTTGTCAAAGGTATCGAGCACAAAGCACGTACTCCGTTGCTTCGGCGATAATTCTTTGTATTATTTATAGTTGGTTAGATATAACGGCAGGATATAATCGGTCACCCTAGTAGAACCTGCCTGCTAGGGAAGGTGCAGGGGATGTCCCTTAGGAGTCCATACGCATGGCGTCGCCCCGCCCGCATACCAGACATTCCAGGTTCACGACCAGGTCACACGTGACCATTCAATCATTGGCACGTCGGTCCACCTTAACTTAGGGGTTTATAATCGGATTTTTCCATCTCCTAGATTGGCCGCTGTAATAGCTAACGGGCCGAATCTGCCCGAGGGCAAGAGGTTCCAGCGCCTTTTTCCTGATGAACACAAAAGATACATGGTTACAGGGAACAAAACCAATGTTATAAATATACATCAAATAGTATATACTACATAGTTAAAGTCACTAAAAATTGAAGAAAAAAAAAACTCTCGCAGATAGTTGAGCTCCAAACAAAATAGTGACGACATCAGTAATTTGGTTGACTTCATACGTTGAGCTCTGTAGTGCTGAGACAACAACATGACACTGCCTGAGTAAATTACATAGCAGACATCTGACCAGGTGTTGAGCGCTGCCTGAACATGTAAGTCATATAAATACTAGTTTAGACATATAGAGATGCACCATCCCTGATTGATGTAGCTGAAAGCCACTCATGACATTAATTGATAATGATATTTAGAAATTAAATATAGACAAATTCCTCAAAAAAGAAGGTCATATTTACTCGTTGGAAAACCAGCGGTTGTTTGTTTGCTATGACCAGGTTTGATTATCACGATGTATTAGTGACCTAATGTCATACACTTCACAGTGGTAGTAATAATTGATGATAGAGGAATTAATATAGCCACATACACAAAATATCCTTGGGGAGAAGAATGTGCCAATTAAGAAGTATCCTTATAACATGCATCCAGTGGATGGATATTCCATGATGGTATTATAATAGTCAATTTGCTATATCAAAGATCATGTTTCAAAGAATGACTGGTTGTGTAACAGTAGATAGACGAGCATATGACAAGAAGACTTTCATTTTAATTCATCGTGGGATGTTGCAATAAATGTTCAAAGTAGCCTGATCCTTTGGGCTCTGTTCTTTCCTGTCACTGACCAGTTGCAGTAGAAACTCTCTGATAATTCCAACAGTGGTAATGACAATGTCCAGTTCCAGATCGTTCTTGTATGCTTGTTTACATATATCTTTGACATTCCGAAGCTCATTTTTACTCTTTGAGCAAAAAGAGACTATCAGGAAGGAATCATCTCTGTTGACATCATTGGCAGTCTCATGCAGACAATAAGCGTCAAACTCAGCAGGTTGTTTCATCAAGGCCAGGAGAACTTGTTCAGAATCCCCCCTCAGCTCAGGTTTCCCAATCTTTGATCGGATCCTGGTGTCAGAATGTTATTTTCTTTTCTCCCTAGCTCGCCGTCTACCAAACAGTCCGGCAGTGTAACAGGAGCAACTTCAAAGAACAGTAAATGACTTGATGAAGGCTGACATTTCTTTTCATTCCGTTTTTAATTGCATCGATTTGTCACATCAAGAAAAAGGTCACCTTTCCCATGTTGATGGGAGGGGCGGTGCCATGTTAATAAGCATACGCATCATATTAATATTCATAGATGTGTCCAAATATAATTACATTTACTTATAAAAATGTCCAGATAATTCGCCAACCGTCTCTCCTCATTTAGGTTGCATCCTTGCCGCTCATCATAACACTAACTGACTACAAGAAACCATGTCTGTTGACAAGTTGCTAGCACTGAGCCATTCTCTCGAATTTTGGGCTAAATATGCATGGCCTACCTTCTGTCCTGACTCTAGAGTGTGCCTGTTTCATATATATTACACAAATGGCTGTTTACTCCTTCCATTACTTCTTCTGAAAGCATTTATGATCAAAATCACCACTGTAAATTTTCTGCCGCCTTGCTTCCATCATCCCCCAGACCTAACTAGCCAGTTAATGACGTATTGCGCAGTGACGTTTTTTCACATAGTGACGTCACCTAGCAACCTTTGCCGTCTACGGCTTCGAGATTAACCCTTCGGGTTCTTTTGACTTTAAATTCTGTCTCATTCTGAAGTGCTACATGGCACCTCGTTATACTTTATATTGTTATATATGGGTATATATAACAATAAAATGATTGGGGACATCGATCAACACACTGTAAGGAAACATATAACAACACATTGTATGGGGATAAATAGATCACTGTAAGAGGACGCATAAGAACACACTGTATGGGGACAGAAACGAAACACTGAATGGGGGGAAATAACAGCACAATGTATGGGTATATAGAAATGTGATACATTTTTGTCCAGCCTCTGAAAATTCCGAAAACTACAGCAGAGATATATAGAGAAGATATGCCAGTGTTAAACCGAGTCCGGATAAAGAACACCTATTGATTTTGAGTTTGACATTACTCCACTCACCCCCTCCTCCCCCTGCTTTATTTGATTAAATGGAAACGATTGAAGTTTACAACAACATCTAAATAAAGCTACCAGGCGGGAGCTGTCATAGCCCACCATCTAAACTCCGAGTCAGGTTATCCACACTTTGATCACTGGAGATAACAGCAAGTTACTTCCACATTGACGATACGCATGTAGGATTGTCAACAAAACGCTGACGTAGAAGTGACGTCATATTTGAGGCAAATTTCTGAGATTCTCATTGGAAGCGGCATGGTAAACTTCTAGTGACGTAAAATATTATAATTAGGAAGATTGGAAAGTGCCCGGGGAAGTTGTCTGTCGAGGTGCAGTATATAGAAATGCCCTGACCTAACAAGACGTGTGGACCAGTTCGGATGTTGTGATTATGGTGGTGTTGTGTGTTATAATTTTATGAAGGAACATTCGTGATTATTGTTGTTCACCGTGGGTTCGTCATTGAGCAGACATAGTCTTTGTATAAAATGAAGATGGAACATTTTTATACAATGAAGATGGGCAATTTTTTTTTTTTTTATAAATGAGGACTACTGGAAAAAGGGGGTGGGGATCATATTTCTCGGGGCAGGAGGAGAATATGCTTTTCCAGTACGGGAATAGTTATTTCCACTTACTGGCCTCTCCATTATTCGAACACCAACCCCTGCAGGATAAACGTCGCTGGGCCTCTTTTATTACCACTTCTTGTTTTCCCCGTGCCAACACCTGCAGGCATATGGACTTTCGCACCCCATGTGTTATTAGTTATGAACATACACTCCTCCGCTGTGTAAAGGATGGACATTCGTACTCCCATACGGAAAGGAGCCTTTGCACCCCCGTTGTTATTGGTTGTGGAGTTTCACACCTTCTACGTATTAAGACCAAACAATGGACTATGAGGTTTAATTTACTCATGGACATTTACTGTGTTCTTGTCAAACAATGAACTATTTCCGTGAGAACTAGAAAATCCTTAGCATTTCATTGGAGCAATTAAGATGTTGATTTCATTCCTTCATAACGACAAATGGATAGTTAATTAATTAAATAATTAGATATCATTGCTATAATGTGTAAAGTGATGTTATTATTCATTTTTTGTGGGTGTATGTTTATGCTATATTCTGCGAACCTGCATATATGTTCTTCCTTTCTCCGTGTTATCTTAATATAATATTGCTTGTTGAAAGCAATCGCTGTTTATGTGCTTGTTAGTTGGTGATTGATATTTTTCACGTGTGTTCCCATTGATACAATTAGTTCAGGGACAAAATTACTATGGAGTTGCTGTGTGCTGGAAAAAAAACATGGACCCTCTGTTTATAAAGAGTCAGGAGAAAATTATTTCAAGATCATTGATAGATTAAAAATATATCTATACAATTGGAGCAATTTATGTAAATTTGTGGAAACATACGAGGATCTACAGGAAATGATCATCATAGATCAGCTGCAAATTAGAATGGTGGCTGACATGAAGGCATTCCTTCTCAGGAAGGAGATGAGAGACTGGGATCTATTATAACGACAGCAGATAGGTTTGAAAAGTCACAGAAGGAGTCCGGAGGTGCTCGTCAGAAGATTGTAGTTGCCTCACCCGACAACTCTCAGAAGCCCAAAGAAAATGATGGTAACGGTCAAAATAAGCCCAAGGATAAGAAAACCGCAACGCAAAATTTGGTTCAATATGCATTGAGAGAATGAAAACAATATTCTCTAAAATTCAATATTATTGGACACCACACGAACTACTGCAGTCGTAAACCTCCTCCTCATTGCGCAGCGTGTTTGCCAAACTGGAAACAAAGAAGGTGAACACTGATCATCATCCAGTTAGGAATGACCATGAAGACACCAATACTAGACTACAGGTTATCGAATAAGTTATTCCTATCGGATTCATTACCACGTGTCTATACGACACTGGTATTCAATTTGATGCACTTATTGCTACCTCGTTATTGAACCCTGATCAAGTCACCGATGAAACAATTGAAATCCAGGGGCATTTAACAAGCTCAGTCCCGATGTTGTTATCTGTGGCAAAGGTAAGCATAATTTCACGTTATATGAATTGCGAAATAAGAGAAGCGGTCCTAGATGACACAATCTACCTTGTGACATTGGGAAGTCGCTACTTCTTTTATAAAATCCTTGTAAGCCTCTAATATTCTCAGCTGTGATGACTAGATAGCAAGCAAAGAAGGCTCCGGCGACGACACGACAAATCCCCAACCAGAGAAATTGAAACAAGTCCAGGTAGCAAATATCACCTTAGCGGCATGTTTTCATGAATTGCCTAAAGCACATTCACCTCCACATGAAGATGAAATGTAAATGAAGAATTGACTTCTTCATTGACGGGCAGGTACAGAAGGACATGAGCATGCGCAACTTGTGGTCCCTTCTTCTTATAGAGCTCAAATTCTAGATATGGCTCATAGTCTAATATTTAGTGGACAAATGGGAATCAATGCTTCTACGCAGATGACTTTTACACATTAGTTCTTGCCTGGAATGAAAGCGGACATAGTTCGTTATATCAAGTAATGTCCCCAGTGTCATAGAGTAACCACAAAGCACTAGACAGCACCAGCGACCTTAGGGGAAATGCCCATCACTGGCACACATTACTCTTGTCAACACTTGCTCGATGTGAGCCGAAGCAATGCCTATGCCATCAAGCGATTCAAAGCATGTAGCTGAAGCTTTGCTTGGCATTTTTACTGGATTAGTCGTTCCAATCAGAATCCTAACTGATAATGGATCACAGTTCCGAGGGAAGCTGATGGGGGAAGTTTTGAGACTCTTCCATTCTCGCCAGATTCACATGTCTCCATATCACTCTGCCTCGAATGGGACAATGGAACGATTTAACGGTACCCGTATTTCTATCTTCAGAAAGTTAGCTCATGAGAAACCAGAGACATGGGATACTTATGTACCCGCAGAAATGTTCGCTTACTCTGACTCAACTGGGATTGCACCAGCAACATTTTTGTTTGGTCGACCAATGAAGGGACGATCTGAAGCTTTACTTCGAACATGGACTGATGTTAATGAGACCGTCTTAATTGCGCCCACCTATGTGGCTGAGCTATAAGAACGCCTACAAAGTGGTTGCAAGCTAGCGTCAGACAATCTACGACAAGCACGACGTAGAATCGCTCGCTACTTAAATAAGAAAGCAAAGAATTGAGATTGGAGATGGGAGAGAAAGTGCTGTTACTTCTCCCAACTAGTCAGAACAAGATGCAGATCGGTTGGAAAGGACCCCATGAAGTGACTGGGAAAATTTAACATACTAACTATAGAATTAGCATCAGGGGGAAACATAAAATGATTCATATAAACCTCTTAAGGAAATATAGTGAAATGTCTACCACCGAGACAGCACACCTGATGGCCTTGGCGGTGGCTAGAAAGATGGATCAAGGAAATATTATGGGTGTAGACTACCCTCTGCAAGCTAGAGAATCTTATCGGGATGTTGACATCAGTCCTACATTAATTCAGCATCAGCAGATTCAAGATCGCTCATCTAGCTTTGCAGGCGTAATTACCGACAAGCCAGGAATTACAGACTTAGTGGAGTTCGACATAAAATTGATCGACCCTTCTCCCATGCGAGTCAAAATTTACCCAGTTCCATATGCCAAAATCAACAGTTTTTAAAAACGAGTTCCAGCAAATGCTTTCATCTGGAATCATATCTCCTTCTGAGTCACCTTACAGTGCAAGTGTGGTTTTAGTGCGAAAACAAAGTGAAGAACATAGATTGTGCATCGACTATCGACAGCTGAATGCTAAAACAGAGTTTCAGGCCGAACCTCTGCTTGATCAAAACCAACTCTTCACTAGTCTCAGCAGAGCCAAGTATTTCACTAGGCTAGATCTCAGTAAGGGATAATATCAGAATCCTATAAAACCAGAAGTTCGTCCATGGTTGGCCTTCAGTACTTCTGATGGCCACGATGAGTTCAACATTCTACCTTTTAGCGTGAGTAATGCTCCTAGTGTCTTCACTGAATGATGAGGAAATTACTCGAACCACTTCATCATCCAGCAATCAGTAATTTTATGGATGGTAATTTGATAGTGCCGGAGACGTTTGAGGAACATCGTAAGGCACTCCACCTTATGTTTAAAAGTCTTAAGGACACTGGATTTACAGCAAAACCAAATAAGTGTCTGATAAGATTCCACCAATTTGATTATCTTGGCCATACGATATCTCAGGGATACATGACTCCCCATGAAGGAAATATTGAGAAGCTTCAACAATCCCCTTGTCCAAGAACTAAACAAAATGTTAGATCTTTTGTTTCATTGTGTGGGTCCTACCAAAGATACACCAAAGACTTCAGCCCATTAACAGATCATTTAACTAAATTTACGAGGAAAGGCGAGCCTGAAAAAGTAAATTGGTCGGCTGAATGTGAGCAAGCTTATTCAGCTCTCAATGAATCATTAACTGCCAAACAAATACTTCATAGTCCAGATCATAAACGACCATTCATTCCATGGACATATGCAAGCAACATTGGAATTGGTGCTACACTTCTTCAAACAAAGATATACGAGCATTCGGAACTATTTCCAGTTGCCTATGCGAGTAGGAAATTGAACTCAGCAGAGAGAAATTATTCTATCGAGAAGAAATGTTCAGCCTTAGTTTGGGCTGTGGAAACATTTCAAGCCTATTTGCATGGAAAAGTACAGTGTGACTATCAACCTTTAATGTTTGTGGCAGCTTCCAGGAATTTGAATGCGAGATTAATGAGGTGGTCTTTACCTCTGCAACCATATTCGTTCCAGATCGAGTATATACCTGGAAAGTTAAATGTTGGAGTGGTCTTCCTCAGTCGACATCCTGTTCCTGATACTGTGACAGAACCAAAGGAAATAGGAACTAAAAAGGAGGGAACGGAATAAGTTGGAAAGTTTCGGAATGTTACAGTAGGTTGAGGTTCCAGTTTTCCAGTGATAACAACTGTCTTGGATGGGAGCTTTGTGGCATATTTTTGTCCAGCCACTGAAAATTCCGAAAACCACAGTAGTGATATATAGAGAAGATATTCCAGATTTAAACCGATTCCGGATCAAGAACACATGTTGATGTTAATTTTAACATTAGTCCACGCCAACGTATTCTCTTTGATGAAATTGAAACGATTGGAGTTGACAACATCTAAATATAGCTGTGACATTCACCAGTTGTCGTTTGATTTTGAGGCTACGAAAAGGGGAAACTACTGAGAATGTTAATTCCCTTTTTTCAATTAGTTCCCTTTTGTGATTCCAGGCCGGAGCTGTCAATAGCACACCATCTAAACCTTGAGTCAGATTATCCCCCCTCCCCTCCCTCATCAATGGAGAAACCTGGAAGTTACTTCACTATTGACGATGCCCATGTAGGATTGTCAACAACACGCCGACCAAGGAGTGATGTCATGTTCGCGCAAAATTTTGATATTCTCATTGGAAGTGGCATAGTCAATTTCTAGTGACGTAAGATATAATAATGAGGAAGATTGGAAAGTGCCAAGATAAATTGTCTGTCGAGGTGCAGTATAAAAAAATGCCCTGACATAACCAGACGTGTGGGCTAGTTCAGCTGTTGTGATTATGGTGGTGTTGTGTGTTTCATGAAGGAACATTCATGATGATTGTTGGGCACCGTGGTTTCGTCCTTGAGCAGACATGGTCTTTGTATAAAATGAAGATGTGACATTTTAATAAATGAGGACTACTGACTCTAGGAATGTCATATTTCTCGGGGGAGAAGGAGAAGATTCTTTTCCAGTATGGGAATAATTATTCCCCCTTAACCACCACTGGCTTCTCATTGTCCGAACATCAACCACAGCAGGATAAAAGTCGCTGGGCCTCTTTTATTACCACTTCATGTTTTTTTCCCCTGTCCAACAACTGCAGGCTTAATGACTTTTGCACCCCATGTGTTATTAGTTATGAACATTCACTCCACCGGTGTGTAAAAGATGAACATTCGCACCCCCATACTTAAAGGAACCTTTGCACCCCTTTTGTTACTGGTTATGGTCTTTCACACCTTCTGCGTATTAAGACCAAACGGTGGACTATATGGTTTAATTTACTCATGGACATTTACTGTGTTCCTGTCAAACAATGAACTCTTTCCGTGAGAACTAGAAATTCCTTATTTCATTCCTTCATCACGACAACATCTGAAAAGTTAATTAATTAATTATAATGTGTAATGAGATGCTATTATTCATTTTATTTGTGGGTGTTTGATTATGTCATATTCTATGAAACTGCAGATGCTTTCTTCGTTTTCCCATGTTATCTTAATATAATATTTTTTGTTGAGCACAATCGTTGTTTATGTATTTGTTATTTGGTGTCTGTTTGTTTGTTTGGTTGTTTGTTTGTTTGTTTGTTTGTTTGTTTGTTTTAATGTGTCTTCCCATAGATAAAATTAGTCCGGGGACAACATTACGTGGAGCTTGCTGTGAGTTGGAAAAACGCATGGACTCTGTTTATAAAGAGTGACTGCTCTCCTCTAGAAGGTTCGGTAAACTTCCGGTGCTCTAAAACATCACTTTATTCTTCATCTATACCCACAGACGGTCGTTTTGAGCTAGATCATGTTTCTTATACAGTTGGCTATTAGGATTTGATGATTCTTTTCCTTATGTTTTCACCCATCACCCCACAAGAACAACAAAGTGTATGGGGACAAATATCAACACACTGTATGGAGATAACTAGCAATACACTGTATGTGGACAAATAATAACACATTGTATGGGGCATATATCAACACACTGTATTCGGGCAAAAAACAACACAGTGCAGTGGGGCATAGAACAATATATAGTATACGGATATAGAACAATACACGGTATGGACACATTATAAAGAGCCATGGGCGAATTATCTGAACAGACTTCCCGTTGTGACTACTTGGCAAAAGGACAAAATAGTGAAATTTATGACATTTTGAAATCATTATTATGTAACATGTATGTCTCTCCACAGAACGTGCGGAGAGAACTTGACACGCACCAATGAACAAAGAGGTGAAAAAAGACACCGGCATTGGTGTTTGGCTCAAGTCTTACATGGCATGCCTCCAAGCCACCGTCTTTGGCAAGCCGTAATAATTCTGTTAGTGTGCCTCTTGTCTAGGGTTGCCAGACGTACGGCAAATAGAAAATATGTCCTCCTTTTTAGCCTAATATTCTCCTCCGGCAGGCAAAGCCAAAAACCTTTACAATATCGAATTTTCTTATATTTTATGTTATATTTTTTATGTATTGTTGTTACAACTTACAATGTATCTGCCGTATGTTTACACTGTTAAAATGTACAAAGTCTGTGCTTTTCTGCGAATTAGTCGATTATAGTAATTCTATCTGTTATGTGTATCTGGCTCATTACTCTTTTTGACACAATGGTAATGTGGAAAGAGTGTTCTCCGTGATTAATGCTCAATGGGAAAAGGAAAGGAACAGACTCTTACTCGACTCTGTAAAGGGCATAATTCTCACAAAGTACAATTTGAAGAATCTTACCTGTGAACAGCTTTATGCAAATGGGATTGCTAACGAGGATCTTCTACGAAAAGTTGGCTCCTCAGAGAAATATGTTGTGTAATTAATAATGATTATAAGGTAATAATTGTACAATCGGCTGTTTAAATAATGTTTTTTGGCATTTTGAAAAAGGCCTCCATCGAATTTATAGTTATTTTTTAACATGATTGTTTCTTTGTCGATTCACAAAGAGTAAGATACACTTATTGGCAGCTTTGTAATGAAATTGTACTGATTGTGGGTTTAATCTGGAACGATTCAAATGAAACATTCAATATGTCCTCCTTTGTCCTCTTTTTTGTCTTATTATGTACTCCTTTTGGTGGCCACATATCTGGCAACCTTACTCTTGATTCTTTTATCTCAGATCTCTCCAGTCGTCACGATATTCACCAATGCCTCTTTTATAGCTGATCTCTCCAGTCGTCAGGATATTTCCTAATGCCTCTTTTACAGCTTTTCTCCCAGTCGTCAGGATATTTCCTAATGCCTCTTTTACAGCTTTTCTCCCAGTCGTCAGGATATTTCCTAATGCCTCTTTTACAGCTTTTCTCCCAGTCGTCAGGATATTTCCTAATGCCTCTTTTACAGCTTTTCTCCCAGTCGTCAGGATATTTCCTAATGCCTCTTTTACAGCTTTTCTCCCAGTCGTCAGGATATTTCCTAATGCCTCTTTTACAGCTTTTCTCCCAGTCGTCAGGATATTTCCTAATGCCTCTTTTACAGCTTTTCTCCCAGTCGTCAGGATATTTCCTAATGCCTCTTTTACAGCTTTTCTCCCAGTCGTCAGGATATTTCCTAATGCCTCTTTTACAGCTTTTCTCCCAGTCGTCGCGATGGTCTTCAATGCCTTTCTTATTCATAGTATGATTGATGAACACTGTTTAATAATTTCTCATAGCTGCATATAACATTATGTCCTGCTTTCATTAGCCTTTTCCAGGTATTTGACACGATCGTATCAACAACCACATTCGAGTTGCCTTCAAGCTCTTTCTAATTTGTTCTTCACACTCCAAGATCCACATAGATACATAATTGACAGCCATACACCATAACTGGATTCATATAACATTTAAGTCAACTGTGATACTGAATACCGGTTACTTATTACGTTAAATGTTTTTTCATGGTCTCAAGTACAGATTGTGCTTGACATATTCTGCTCTTAATCTCTGTCACACATCAACTGTCTTATGTTGTAATTTATGTACTTAGTTAAACCTTTTTCGTCCAGTGTAATATCACTTCGTTTTGATCTCACAAAAATACCAGATGCATACAACATAGAAGTTAGGAGACTCCCTAAATCCTATGGGAGTCTCTGTGGCGAAGTGTTCAAGCCGTTTGACTCGGGCTCCGAAGGTCGTGGGTTCGATTCAGGGCCGGGCCCTTCGGTTCACGAGCGAAATTGTTCGGAAGCTCCTGTGGGTCGTCGCTAGAGCTACGGAGTTCGTGCATTGTGCGACGCTTTCCGCGCTGCATAAAGAGACCGAAACATATGGGATAAAACCCGGTGCAATGAAGTCGACCCTGTCGACTTTTAAGCGATTTTTATAGAAGTTAGTAATCGCTTTGGGGTCTTGATGTCTGTACAAGAAGAAATGACACCTGATGAACTGGCTGTACAAGCTAGAGATATCTTGATAACTGCAGCCAAAGATTTCATTCCGACCAAGAAAAAGCAACTTAAGCCATGGATTACATCAGACACGTTAGAATTAATAAAACAACGAAGGGAGCTGAAACAGAGAGGAGATGAATCCGATAATACCAGGATGAAGTATAAATCTTTAACTCGAGAAATAAGAAAGAACACAAGAAAGGACAAAAATCAATATATACAAGATTGCTGTACCAGAATAGAGCAACATCATAAGACTGGAAGAGATTATGAAATGTTCAAATAAATGAAGTTATTGACAAGATATGTTCAACCTCAATTGAATGTTATCTGAGGCAAGATGGGAAATGCCTTAACAGAATCTAGACAAATTCTAGAAAGATGGCAGGAGTACTGCAGTGGAATGTATGATATGAGTGACAGTAAGGATATGAATGAGATACATGAGCCAATGACAGCAGAGATAGAACCTGAACCCTCATTAGATGAAATTGCATAGGCTATAAAGAACCTGAAGAATGGTAAATCACCTGGATGTGATGAGATACCAGCTGAACTAATTAAAGCGGGAGGAGAAGAAAGCATACACATATATCATGCATTATGTACAAAGATTTGGAAATATGGTATATGGCCAAAAGAGTGGAAGAGAACTATCTTCATTCCAATATCAAAAAAGGGCAACCTGAAATTATGCACCAACTATAGAACTGTTGCCCTGATCAGTCATGCAAGTAAAATTCTACTAAAAGTCATAATGGGAAGACTTCGTAAGAAAATGGAAGAAGACATTAACGTGGTTCAAGCTGGATTTAGACAAGGAAGAGGAACAAGAGATCACATATTCAACATGCGTTTAATAATAGAGAAGTGCAGAGAATTTAATGTAAACCTATTCTCATGTTTGTGGATTATTCAAAGGCATTTGACTGTGTACACCATCAGAAACTTTGGGAAATCATGAGGAATATGGGCTTTCCATTACATGTAGTACAACCCATAAAAATGCTCTATCTAGACCAACAAGCAGCGGTTAGAATAGATGGCGAGACATCAGATTGGTTTGACATCAAGCAAGGAGTCCGTCAGGGCTGCGTGCTGTCAACCTATTTGTTTAACCTGTACGCCGAAAATATAATGAGGAATGTAAGAGATGATATACACAGGGAGCTATATGATACCATACATATCAGGGGTCTTGACATACCAGAGATTCGATATGCTGATGATACAGTATTGCTATCCACAACATAGACAGGTATAGAAAACCTAATAGCCTCAACCCAATTGAATAGTGAAAATCACAACTTATATCTTAACATATCAAAAACAAAGATAATGCATACAGATAAAACTACAATGGAGAAAGAAATATACATTAATGGGGAAAAATTGGAAGTTGTGGAACATTTTGAATATCTTGGGTCATTGATTACCAACAACGGTGACACAATGAAAGAATTTAAACGGCGACTATCAATTGCTCTTCAAAGACTAAAACAGCTGAATGAATTATGGAGTGGGACAGACAGAACTACAAAAAATTAGATTTTTAAGAGCATGCATCTTTCCCATAGCAACATACGCCTGTGAGACATGGACACTTACTAAACAAGCTGAACAGCGCATAAACGCCTTTGAATATAAATTTTATAGACGAGTTCTAAGAATATCTTGGGTAAAGAAAAGAATAAATGCATCCATACTTCAAGAATTGAATATTGAAGAAGGGTGGCTATTAAAGACGATACAACAAAGAAAATTGAAATATTTTGGTCACTTGAAACGTCACGAAAGTTTGGAGAGAACAATAATGGAAGGGTATATGCCTGGGAAGAGAGGAAGAGGAAGGCCAAAGAGAAGATGGGTGCAGGATGTGGCGGATGATCTCCAGGTGGGTATATCAAACGCGGGACATCTTGCTTATGATCGAGAGGTTTTCCGGAAGGTTGTTATGGGAGCGAGGTTCTGCAAAGGTCATGCTACTGAATGAATGAATGTAATATCACATTATGTTGTTGTCGTGTTTCATATATAGTCATTGTTTCTGTTTTCTTGATAACCAGTGAAAGACCACTCTGTCAGACCAAGTTACTACAATATTGCACATTTGCTGCAGATCTGTTGCTTATCGTCTTCTCGTTTCCTGGTTTATCTTGTCTCCCTTTGATAGGTTTGATTGTGTCTCATCTGAATTCTCTCTTAGTATCAAAAATGTATATATTGTATGATGTGTTCCTTTCCCTTATATATACCCGTATTGTTCGTCACCAATTGTTTTCCTCCTCATAATTAAAAGTATATCCTTAGTGAGATGGTTTATAAAATTGATTGTACACAATTTTTCGCATTCTGTTGGTCATGGTCTCTTAAGTAAAGCTATAAACATAGATTTCAGTACATCACTAGGTATATGACTACGGTTGTAAATATATATATCAATATTTTAGTTACTATTGCTATTCCACATTCGGCCAGTAATAACAACTCCTCTACAGTGCATTCACCTGGCCTTTTTGCCTTTCTTCAAATGTTTGCAGCATCAGAGAGTTCTTGTTGTTTCCTTTCTTTAAATGTTTGCAGCATCAGTGAGTTCTTGTTGTTTCCTTTCTTCAAATGTTTGCAGCATCAATGAGTTCTTGTTGTTTCCTGACCTTGATTTCAAATATTCTGTGTTTAATCTGATCTTTCTGACTGTTAAATCACTGAATGACCCCGAGTGCCGCAATAAGATAATACTGACAGAGGAACACTTTGATGTTGTACATTACCTAGGAAGTCATGTAGTGTCCAGAGATCAAACATACAATAGGCTTACTGTGTGTGTCATTATATAAATCATTCCAACATCAGAGACCAACCTGCAGGTTGAACAGACTCTGTTGACTGTCTGTAGCATGTTGCTGGAGTAGAAGCTAGTGGTGCTGCCGGGTGTCTGTCGGAGTCTGTAGAGGAGGCTGTGGCTATTGACTGTGATGTCTGACCTGGCTGTTCACAGGGAAGCTGATGTGCTGCAACACCCACTGATCCACCTGTCAAACAATGGAGGAAGTATACAAATAATATCAATGATCGCAGAAACATTCAGTCTGTTTTGGTTTTGTCTTTAGAGTTACTTTAATTGCACACATGTATCTCCATAAGTACACACGTTTTCTCCCATTCGTTATACAAGGATATCTCCAACAGTGCACACGTCTTCTCCAATTCGTTAACTAGGGGATATCTCAGCACAGTGCACGAACTCCAGCGATAAATCAAACGTGTGTTCTCATGTTGACATATAGAGTGGACAGCGGCATATTGTGGGTAGGTGTTCTCATGTTGAAATGTAGAGTGGACAGCGGCATATTGTGGGTAGGTGATTTCACGTTGACATGTAGAGTGGACAGCGGCATATTGTGGGTAGGTGTTCTCATGTTGAAATGTAGAGTGGACAGCGGTATATTGTGGGTAGGTGATTTCACGTTGACATGTAGAGTGGACAGCGGCATATTGTGGGTAGGTTTCCTCATGTTGACCTGTAGAGTGGACAGCGGCATATTGTGGGTAGGTAATTTCATGTTGACATGTAGAGTGGATAGCGGCATATTGTGGGTAGGTTTTCCCATATTAATATGTTGACATGTGGAGTGGACAGCGGCATATTGTGGGTAGGTGTTCTCATGTTGACATGTAGAGTGGACAGCTGCATATTGTGGGTAGGTTTTCCCATATTAATATGTTGACATGTGGAGTGGACAGCGGCATATTGTGGGTAGGTTTTCCCATATTAATATGTTGACATGTGGAGTGGACAGCGGCATATTGTGGGTAGGTTTTCCCATATTAATATGTTGACATGTGGAGTGGACAGCGGCAACTTGTGGGTAGGTGTTCTCATGTTGACATGTAGAGTGGACAGCGGCATATTGTGGGTAGGTTTTCCCATATTAATATGTTGACATGTGGAGTGGACAGCGGCACATTGTGGGTAGGTGTTCTCATGTTGACATGTAGAGTGGACAGCGGCATATTGTGGGTAGGTTTTCCCATATTAATATGTTGACATGTGGAGTGGACAGCGGCATATTGTGGGTAGGTGTTCTCATGTTGACATGTAGAGTGGACAGCGGCATATTGTGGGTAGGTGTTCTCATGTTGACATATAGAGTTGACAGAGGCATATTGTGGGTAGGTTATCTTATGTTGACATGTAGAGTGGACAGCGATATATGTGGGTAGGTTTTCTCATGTTGACATGTAGAGTGGACAGCGGCATATTGTGGGTAGGTGTTCTCATGTTGACATGTAGAGTAGACAGCGTCATATTGTGGGTAGGTCTTCTCATGTTGACATGTAGAGTGGACAGCGGCATATTGTGGGTAGGTTTTCTCATGTTGACATGTAGAGTGGACAGCGGCATATTGTGGGTAGGTTTTCTCATGTTGACATGTAGAGTGGACAGCGGCATATTGTGGGTAGGTTTTTTCATGTTGACATGTAGAGTGGACAGCGGCATATTGTGGGTAGGTTTTCTCATATTAATATGTTGACATGTAGAGCGGACAGCTGCATATTGTGGGTAGGTTTTCTCATGTTGACATGTAGAGTGGACAGCGGCATATTGTGGGTAGGTTTTCTCATATTAATATGTTGACATGTAGAGCGGACAGCGGCATATTGTGGGTAGGTGGTCTCATGTTGACATGTAGAGTAGACAGCGTCATATTGTGGGTAGGTCTTCTCATGTTGACATGTAGAGTGGACAGCGGCATATTGTGGGTAGGTTTTCTCATGTTGACATGTAGAGTGGACAGCGGCATATTGTGGGTAGGTTTTCTCATGTTGACATGTAGAGTGGACAGCGGCATATTGTGGGTAGGTTTTCTCATGTTGACATGTAGAGTGGACAGCGGCATATTGTGGGTAGGTTTTCTCATGTTGACATGTAGAGTGGACAGCGGCATATTGTGGGTAGGTTTTCTCATGTTGACATGTAGAGTGGGCAGCGTCATATTGTGGGTAGGTTTTCTCATGTTGACATGTAGAGTGGACAGCGGCATATTGTGGGTAGGTTTTCTCATGTTGACATGTAGAGTGGACAGCGGCATATTGTGGGTAGGTTTTCTCATATTAATATGTTAACATGTAGAGCGGACAGCGGCATATTGTGGGTATGTGTTCTCATGTTGACATGTAGAGTAGACAGCGTCATATTGTGGGTAGGTCTTCTCATGTTGACATGTAGAGTGGACAGCGGCATATTGTGGGTAGTTTTCTCATGTTGACATGTAGAGTGGACAGCGGCATATTGTGGGTAGGTTTTCTCATGTTGACATGTAGAGTGGACAGCGGTATATTGTGGGTAGGTTTTCTCATGTTGACATGTAGAGTGGACAGCGGCATATTGTGGGTAGTTTTCTCATGTTGACATGTAGAGTGGACAGCGGCATATTGTGGGTAGGTTTTCTCATGTTGACATGTAGAGTGGACAGCGGCATATTGTGGGTAGGTTTTCTCATGTTGACATGTAGAGTGGACAGCGGCATATTGTGGGTAGGTTTTCTCATGTTGACATGTAGAGTGGACAGCGGCATATTGTGGGTAGGTTTTCTCATATTAATATGTTGACATGTAGAGTGGACAGCGGCATATTGTGGGTATGTGTTCTCATGTTGTAATGTAGAGTGGACAACGGCATATTCGGCCTGCTGATGTCCATGCCCAACTGATGAGGTGTTATCACTTCGCTGGTTCCAAATGTTGCTGTATGTAGCCGGGGCGCAGTGTTGGGGTGAGCGCCCAACATTGCTTAAATACCCCAATGGCTCGTGAATACATAACCTATGCAGAAAATGTCCAACTCCTGGCCTTCACGTGGCGGAACTGTTTTAACTAACATGAGAAGGGGCGACCGCGAGTATCTGGCGCCGGAAAATAACCAGTGTATACACATACATGCATGTCCAGACACGTGTGTGCGTGTGTACACATCTAAACTCTAGTGAGACCACAGTCTGCTCTAGCAAAGGAAAGGTGCTGAAGACGGAGTCAACCAGTCATGATGCGCACCACAGAAATCAGGATGCCACGCAATTACGCAAAATGGAATATGTCGACTGCTGCTAAAAGTTATTGTGCTCGCCCTGCTTTGGACCCCCAGGCAGGTGCAGTGCCGGGCCCTATGTCTCAAAAGGGTCCAACCCCAACTACTGGAGGTCCTTCTCAGATGTCCTGTGGAGCCAAGGGACATGAGAATAGAACAGCTGGCCATACTAAACACAGACTTAAAATAATGCACTGGAATGCGGAGGGAGTCAGCAACAAAAAAGTCGAATTAGAAAACATCCTGGACAAAGAAAAAGTAAGCATATGTTGCTTGCAAGAAATTCACCTCAACGAAAATATAGCCTTCAAAATCAGAGGCTACCAGTGTTACCGATCTGACCGAAAGGACAGGCGAAAAGGTGTAAACAATAGCATCACTGCTTCCCAAATCGAAGTCTATATGGAAGGGGCTGAGTATCAGACACTTAGACTTAAAGCAGGCTATATAGACCTACATCTGATCAATTACTACTTTCCAAGTGACCGCCCACAGGCACTGGACACACTACCATTAACAGAAAAAATGATTGTGTGCGGCGATTTCAACAGCCACTCGCAGAGTTGGGGCTATGATCACATGGACCAGAGAGGAGAGAGACTGGAAGACTGGCAGGATGAGAATAGATTCATCTTGGTTAACAAGCCGTCCGACCCACATACTTTCTACTCGAGATCATGGCACTCTACAACTACACCTGACCTGGCTTTTCATTCACCAGACCTGGAGTGGAACATTACACGAATTGTTGGGAAACAACTAGGTGGCAGTGACCATCGACCAGTCTTTCTAATTGTAGAAAATGAACTTGTAAGTGAAAGCAGCACCCTCTCGAGGTGGAACTACAAGAAAGCAGACTGGGCAATGTACAAGAATCGCACCAGCATACTGGTTAGACACCTGAACACTGAGAAAGACATAAATTAAGTAGTTGAAGAGTTTGGGAAATGCATACTAAAGGCAGCGCGAGAAACAGTACCAAGAGGAGCCCGTAAACAATACAAACCCTACTGGAGTAGTGAACTGGAACAGTTGCATAATGATGTGGAAGTATGTAGAAAGCAAGCAGAGGCCACACCCAGCCAAGAGCACCACAATAAATTCCAGCATGCAAAAGTCAAATTTCAAAGGGCCAAGCTGCAGGCTAGACGGAAAAGCTGGCAGGAAAAAACAGAGTCTCTGAACTTTGAAAGAGACACAAGTAAATTGTGAAAGCTAATAAAACAACTTAACGATGAGGGCACAGGGAGAAACTCAAACATTGCACTACATAAAGATGGAAACATCTTAACAAGAAAGCAAGCAGCTGACCATTTTGCGGACTCATTCGCACAAGATAACAATATCAAAATCAGTCCAGAGAAACAACAAGAGATTCAAGAGAAACGGCAACATACAGGACAGAAGGAAATAGTACATGAGGTTCTGGAGGCACCCGTCACAATCAGCGAACTGGAGCTAGCCATATCAAAACTGAAAATGAGAAAGTCACCAGGAGCTGATGGTATCTCCAATGAAATGATCAGGAGCCTAGGAACAGAGGCCAAAGCAAAGCTGTTGCAGATCTTCAATAACAGTTGGACCTTAGGCAGTGTTCCACAAGCCTGGAGAGAAGCAATCATGATACCCCTCCTAAAATCAGGGAAAGATAGTTCCATTGCCTCTAGCTACAGACCAATTAGCCTCACCAGCTGTCTCTGCAAAACACTGGAGCGCATCATCAATCACAGACTGCTGTGGTACATTGAAAGTAAAAACAGTGCTACTCTACGGAAGATCAGACAACCTACCTCTCTCAAGAAATTGAGGATGCATTCCAAGAGAAGAAGCTGGTGCTTGCGGCATGGATAGATTTGAAGAAAGCCTTTGACAAAGTCTGGAAAGAAGGTCTGATGAATAAACTGAGAAACTGCAAAGTCAATGGAAGAATGTACAAATGGGTGAAAGCATACTAGCACAACAGAAGAGCCAGAGTACAGATAGATGGACTCAAGAGCAAGAAAGTACTACTGCGTCATGGTGTTCCCCAAGGCGGAGTCTTGTCCCCCACACTCTTTCTAATCTTCATCAATGATCTCGTTGCTAATCTACCGCATGGAATTAAAGCCGCAATGTACGCCGATGACCTGGTTCTATGGAGCACAAATTAACATGCATCAGTGGCCACCAGATTACTACAAAGAGCTGTAGATACATTTGTTGCATGGGCAAATAGATGGTGTGTCAGCATAAACACTGACAAGTGCAGCACCGCCCTATTTACCCTCTCTCCAAAACAAAAGGCAGGGACCATCCAGATAAATGGAACACCCCTAAGAGAAGATAAAGAACCAACATACCTTGGAGTAACATTTGATGGCAAGCTGACATGGAGAAAGCACATCAACAAAGCAGTAGCAAAAGCCAGAAGGAAAATAGCCATCCTGAGAAAGCTAAGTGGAACCACATGGGGAGCCAGTGGGAAAATACTTAGCAAAGTTTATCAACAGAGCAAGCGACCACACCTGGAATACGGGTCAACTGCATGGTGTTCGCCATCAAAAACCACACTACAAGAGCTGGACAAAATGCAAAATCAAGCACTTAGAGTCACCACAGGAGGGATGAGCTCAACCCCTATAGTGGAAATGGAGAAGATGGGGAGGACACAAGCACTGAGTGAGCGCAGAGATACGAAAACGCTAATACAAGCAGAAAAGTTCCTCAGCTTGCCAGGCCACCCTATGAAGAACAGATTTGAAAACCTAGCTATGGGGCGGTTGAAAAGAAGTAGTTTTACCCACCAGGACAAACGACTCTGCAGAGAAACCACCGATCTGCCCACAGTTGGTATCCCCCTAACACCTATGCCAGAGCGAACTCCATGGAAAGATGAGCATAGACTATCGTTACAAATCCAGACAAAAGTGAGAGGAATATTTGACAAGGAAGAACAGAACAGTGTGCACCGCAGAACAGCCACTCTCAGCTTCCTTGATGAAGAATACCCACAAGACCTCTGGATCCGAGTCTACACAGATGGGTCAGCACAAAATACTGTTCGAAATGGAGGAGCGGGAGTGTACATAGAATACCCAAATAATACCAGGGACACAGCTAGAGTACCGACAGGAAAGTACTGCCATAACTACGATGCTGAAATTGAGGCAATCAAGATAGCAACAGAGAAATTACTAAATACCAGCAATGTGGTACACAACCTGTGGTGCTATTGACAGATGCAAAATCAGTACTCGAGGCGCTCATGTCTGCGAAATTGCCAGTACTAAGGACACTACTTTCTGAACTTAGCAGTCAGCATAAAGTCACCATACAGTGGATACCATCCCACTGTGGAGTACCCGGAAACGACAGAACTGATCAATTGGCTAAGGAAGGAGCCAAAGAAGAACAGCCTGATGTGCCCGTTACATACCACCAAAAGAAAAGAATGATCAAATCAGTCAGAAAGCCACCAAAACCTGCTCAAGATGACTACCACGTTATGGATAGACCAGAACAAGTCATTATTCTGCGCCTCAAAACAGGGCACAATAGATTACGCAACCACATGTATACACAATTCAAGATTGGTGAAACAGCCATGTGCACATGTGGATTGGCGTCGCAGACAGCAGAGCACATACTCCAAGACTGCCCAAAATATAACATATCTAGGCAAACCTTCTGGCCTAGAGAGACGACAGTGGAAGATAAACTCTATGGACCGCTGTGTGAACTGAAAAAGACAGTTCAATTCATACAAGAGACAGCATTGCAGTTATAGACATATTTCAAGCGAACGAAAGAAGAAGAATCACTTCGCTCAACGTGCACACGGGATCTCCGAGTTGTTCACCCTTGTCTGATAAGGCTAGTCTTCCGATCCACTACTTCGGGATCTGTCATCCCGTGGCTCTCTTGTCTGGTAGTGTTCCCACATGAGGGTACTTGCTCTATTCAACATATTCTGTTGGTCATTATCGTCAAGTGGCAAAATCTTTGCAGAACGTCGTCCTCATCACGACCTCACGAGACGTCACTCGATCCTCGTCAGTTCTCCTCCCCATGCACCCACATTGCCAAATTGTCTGCAATATCCTGTGGTCACCTTCGTGCCGGTCCACGACTGCCTCTGTTCCCTCTAACCATACCCTCCCTCTCTGTTTTGTCCAAGCCACCGTTAAACATGTAATATGGTCAAGATATTTCAGTTACCGACACATAATGATGTCTGTGAGCCATGTACGTTCTGATCTGGTAAAACATCAGTATTTTACTTCTTGCTGTTTCACGGTATTCGATGAATGTTTCTGTAGCATGTACAATCACAAGCCCCGATGGTCTTCTACACTGACTGAGAAGTGGTATTTTCATGGGATGCCGAATGGTTGTGTTGATGTGCACGAATGGTTGTGTTGATGTGCACGAATGGTTGTGTTGATGTGCACGAATGGTTGTGTTGAGTAACCGTGTCACACCTGCAGCTCTCAGCATCCCAGCGTTAATTTCCTCCTCTGCCAACCATATTCTCAACATTCTTCTGAACACGGCGTATTTCCTTTGTCTACCATGGCTTCAGCATCTCATCACTCATTGCATAGAATTCACACCCATGCAGAAGACTAGGTCGCACACAACAATTCCGTCAACAGATTGGTGTACTGGTCATGATAAAATCAAAGTTAGCACATCAATAAGCATATAGGGATGGTTGCTGAGAGTAGTTGCTAGCATGCCTGCCTGCCAGCTAGCTAGTCTTGTGATCAAATCCCATTTTTGCAGGTCCGCATGGCCGAATGGATATGAACGCGTGTTCTTAAACTTCCGTTGTGCTGATGCCGAGGTAGCGGTTCAACCCCTACACCGGACAGTTGGACTAAAATGTTGACCTGTCATCCTTGACTTGGGGACGTTAATTACAAGTACTTCTGAAGTCGGAGTGGGTTCGCCTGATGGCGAGGGATACTGTTAATTCGGAAAGATAATCCACACAAAAAATTCAGTCCATCACTACTATAAATAGTGTGTATGGACTATGCTTGAATTCAAAGCAAGCTAGCGCGCGCGCGCACACACACACACACACACACACACACAAATCACATTTGACGTGGGATTTTATCCCATTAATCTTGGTTCCCAGATATACCTAATAAAAATGTGTTCCATTAATTATCTTGTTAAATTAAGGCGGCGAAGGTATATTATCGACATCACCTCTCCAGTGCCGATTGCTCTAAAATATGGAGCTATTAACATACACTTGATATTCCCTACGATATGAGAATGACACTTTATTCACTATTGCCACAGCTCATTGTTTATTTATTATTATTATCATAGCCGCCTGGACTTGTCCATATTGGCTTCCATATAGTCCTTAATTAATCCATGAACGTACAGCGACTAATTGCATTGTGTCCAATACAACGATTAATTGTAGCCTGTATAATACATCAATTAATTGTAGTATTTGTAATACAAAGACTAATTGTAGCATGGCCAGTACAACGACTAACTGTATCATGGCCAGTGCAACTACTAATTGTAACATGGCCAGTACAACGACTAACTGTATCATGGCCAGTGCAACTACTAATTGTAACATGGCCAGTACAACGACTAACTGTATGATGGCCAGTGCAACTACTAATTGTAACATGACCAGTACAACGACTAACTGTATCATGGCCAGTGCAACTACTAATTGTAACATGACCAGTACAACGACTAACTGTATCATGGCCAGTGCAACTACTAATTGTAACATGACCAGTACAACGACTAACTGTATCATGGCCAGTGCAACTACTAATTGTAACATGACCAGTACAACGACTAACTGTATCATGGCCAGTGCAACTACTAATTGTAACATGACCAGTACAACGACTAACTGTATTATGGCCAGTGCAACTACTAATTGTAACATGGCCAGTACAACGACTAACTGTATCATGGCCAGTGCAACTACTAATTGTAACATGACCAGTACAACGACTAACTGTATCATGGCCAGTGCAACTACTAATTGTAACATGACCAGTACAACGACTAACTGTATCATGGCCAGTGCAACTACTAATTGTAACATGGCCAGTACAACGACTAACTGTATCATGGCCAGTGCAACTACTAATTGTAACATGGCCAGTACAACGACTACCTGTATCATGGCCAGTGCAACTACTAATTGTAACATGACCAGTACAACGACTAGCTGTATCATGGCCAGTGCAACTACTAATTGTAACATGGCCAGTAGAACGACTAACTGTATCATGGCCAGTGCAACTACTAATTGTAACATGACCAGTATAACTACTAACTGTAACATGACCAGTACAACGACTAACTGTATCATGGCCAGTGCAACTACTAATTGTAACATGGCCAGTACAACGACTAACTGTATCATGGCCAGTGCAACTACTAATTGTAACATGACCAGTACAACGACTAGCTGTATCATGGCCAGTGCAACTAATAATTGTAACATGGCCAGTACAACGACTAACTGTATCATGGCCAGTGCAACTACTAATTGTAACATGGCCAGTGCAACTACTAATTGTAGCATTGCCAGTATAACTACTAATTTTAGCATGGCCAGTACAACGACTAACTGTATCATGTCCAGTACAACGACTAATTGTAGCATTGCCAGTATAACTACTAATTTTAGCATGGCTAGTACAACGACTAACTGTAGCATGTCCAGTACAATGACTAATTGTAGCATTGCCAGTATAACTACTAATTTTATCATGGCCAGTACAACGACTAACTGTAGCATGTCCAGTACAACGACTAATTGTAGCATGGCCAGTACAACGACTAACTGTAGCATGGCCAGTACAACGACTAATTGTAGCATTGCCAGTATAACTACTAATTGTAACATGTCCAGTACAACGACTAATTGTAGCATGTCCAGTACAACGACTAATTGTAGCATTGCCAGTATAACTACTAATTGTAACATGTCCAATACAACGACTAATTGTAGCATGGCCAGTACAACGACTAATTGTAGCATTGCCAGTATAACTACTAATTTTAGCATGGCCAGTACAACGACTAACTGTAGCATGTCCAGTACAACGACTAATTGTAGCATTGCCAGTATAACTACTAATTGTAACATGGCCAGTACAACGACTAACTGTATCATGGCCAGTATAACTACTAATTGTAACATGGCCAGTACAACGACTAACTGTATCATGGCCAGTGCAACTACTAATTGTAACATAGCCAGTATAACTACTAATTGTAACATGGCCAGTACAACGACTAACTGTATCATGGCCAGTGCAACTACTAATTGTAACATGACCAGTACAACGACTAGCTGTATCATAGCCAGTGCAACTACTAATTGTAACATGGCCAGTACAACGACTAACTGTATCATGGCCAGTGCAACTACTAATTGTAACATGGCCAGTACAACGACTAACTGTATGATGGCCAGTGCAACTACTAATTGTAACATGACCAGTACAACGACTAACTGTATTATGGCCAGTGCAACTACTAATTGTAACATGACCAGTACAACGACTAACTGTATCATGGCCAGTGCAACTACTAATTGTAACATGACCAGTACAACGACTAGCTGTATCATGGCCAGTGCAACTACTAATTGTAACATGGCCAGTACAACGACTAACTGTATCATGGCCAGTGCAACTACTAATTGTAACATGACCAGTACAACGACTAACTGTATCATGGCCAGTGCAACTACTAATTGTAACATGGCCAGTACAACGACTAACTGTATCATGGCCAGTGCAACTACTAATTGTAACATGGCCAGTACAACGACTAACTGTATCATGGCCAGTGCAACTACTAATTGTAACATGGCCAGTACAACGACTAACTGTATCATGGCCAGTGCAACTACTAATTGTAACATGACCAGTACAACGACTAACTGTATCATGGCCAGTGCAACTACTAATTGTAACATGGCCAGTACAACGACTAACTGTATTATGGCCAGTGCAACTACTAATTGTAACATGACCAGTACAACGACTAGCTGTATCATGGCCAGTGCAACTACTAATTGTAACATGGCCAGTACAACGACTAACTGTATCATGGCCAGTGCAACTACTAATTGTAACATGACCAGTATAACTACTAATTGTAACATGGCCAGTACAACGACTAACTGTATCATGGCCAGTGCAACTACTAATTGTAACATGACCAGTACAACGACTAACTGTATCATGGCCAGTGCAACTACTAATTGTAACATGACCAGTACAACGACTAACTGTATCATGGCCAGTGCAACTACTAATTGTAACATGGCCAGTATAACTACTAATTGTAACATGGCCAGTATAACTACTAATTGTAACATGGCCAGTACAACGACTAACTGTATCATGGCCAGTGCAACTACTAATTGTAACATGGCCAGTACAACGACTAATTGTAGCATTGCCAGTATAACGACTAATTGTAGCATGGCCAGTACAACGACTAACTGTAGCATGTCCAGTACAACGACTAACTGTATCATGGCCAGTGCAACTACTAATTGTAGCATTGCCAGTATAACTACTAATTTTAGCATGGCCAGTACAACGACTAACTGTAGCATGTCCAGTACAACGACTAACTGTAGCATGTCCAGTACAACGACTAACTGTAGCATGTCCAGTACAACGACTAATTGTAGCATGGCCAGTATAACTACTAATTTTAGCATGGCCAGTACAACGACTAACTGTAGCATGTCCAGTACAACGACTAACTGTAGCATGTCCAGTACAACGACTAACTGTAGCATGTCCAGTACAACGACTAACTGTAGCATGTCCAGTACAACGACTAACTGTATCATGGCCAGTGCAACTACTAATTGTAGCATGGCCAGTACAACGACTAACTGTAGCATGTCCAGTACAACGACTAACTGTATCATGGCCAGTGCAACTACTAATTGTAGCATGGCCAGTATAACTACTAATTATAGCATGGCCAGTACAACGACTAACTGTAGCATGTCCAGTACAACGACTAACTGTAACATGTCCAGTACAACGACTAATTGTAGCATGGCCAGTATAACTACTAATTTTAGCATGGCCAGTACAACGACTAACTGTAGCATGTCCAGTACAACGACTAACTGTAGCATGTCCAGTACAACGACTAACTGTAGCATGTCCAGTACAACGACTAACTGTAGCATGTCCAGTACAACGACTAACTGTATCATGGCCAGTGCAACTACTAATTGTAGCATGGTTAGTACAACGACTAACTGTAGCATGTCCAGTACAACGACTAACTGTATCATGGCCAGTGCAACTACTAATTGTAGCATTGCCAGTATAACTACTAATTTTAGCATGGCCAGTACAACGACTAACTGTAGCATGTCCAGTACAACGACTAACTGTATCATGGCCAGTCCAACTGCTAATTGTAGCATTGCCAGTATAACTACTAATTTTAGCATGGCCAGTACAACGACTAACTGTAGCATGTCCAGTACAACGACTAACTGTAGCATGTCCAGTACAACGACTAACTGTAGCATGTCCAGTACAACGACTAACTGTAGCATGTCCAGTACAACGACTAACTGTATCATGGCCAGTGCAACTACTTATTGTAGCATGGCCAGTACAACGACTAACTGTAGCATGTCCAGTACAACGACTAACTGTAGCATGTCCAGTACAACGACTAATTGTAGCATGTCCAGTACAACGACTAACTGTAGCATGTCCAGTACAACGACTAACTGTAGCATTGCCAGTATAACTACTAATTGTAACATGTCCAGTACAACGACTAATTGTAGCATGTCCAGTACAACGACTAATTGTAGCATTGCCAGTATAACTACTAATTGTAACATGTCCAGTACAACGACTAATTGTAGCATGGCCAGTACAACGACTAATTGTAGCATTGCCAGTATAACTACTAATTTTAGCATGGCCAGTACAACGACTAACTGTAGCATGTCCAGTACAACGACTAATTGTAGCATTGCCAGTATAACTACTAATTGTAACATGGCCAGTACAACGATTAACTGTGTCATGGCCAGTATAACTACTAATTGTAACATGGCCAGTACAACGACTAACTGTATCATGGCCAGTGCAACTACTAATTGTAACATGGCCAGTATAACTACTAATTGTAACATGGCCAGTACAACGACTAACTGTATCATGGCCAGTGCAACTACTAATTGTAACATGACCAGTACAACGACTAGCTGTATCATAGCCAGTGCAACTACTAAGTGTAACATGGCCAGTACAACGACTAACTGTATCATGGCCAGTGCAACTACTAATTGTAACATGGCCAGTACAACGACTAACTGTATCATGGCCAGTGCAACTACTAATTGTAACATGACCAGTACAACGACTAACTGTATCATGGCCAGTGCAACTACTAATTGTAACATGACCAGTACAACGACTAGCTGTATCATGGCCAGTGCAACTACTAATTGTAACATGGCCAGTACAACGACTAACTGTATCATGGCCAGTGCAACTACTAATTGTAACATGACCAGTACAACGACTAGCTGTATCATGGCCAGTGCAACTACTAATTGTAACATGGCCAGTACAACGACTAACTGTATCATGGCCAGTGCAACTACTAATTGTAACATGACCAGTACAACGACTAACTGTATCATGGCCAGTGCAACTACTAATTGTAACATGGCCAGTACAACGACTAACTGTATCATGGCCAGTGCAACTACTAATTGTAACATGACCAGTACAACGACTAGCTGTATCATAGCCAGTGCAACTACTAAGTGTAACATGGCCAGTACAACGACTAACTGTATCATGGCCAGTGCAACTACTAATTGTAACATGGCCAGTACAACGACTAACTGTATCATGGCCAGTGCAACTACTAATTGTAACATGACCAGTACAACGACTAACTGTATCATGGCCAGTGCAACTACTAATTGTAACATGACCAGTACAACGACTAGCTGTATCATGGCCAGTGCAACTACTAATTGTAACATGGCCAGTACAACGACTAACTGTATCATGGCCAGTGCAACTACTAATTGTCACATGACCAGTACAACGACTAACTGTATCATGGCCAGTGCAACTACTAATTGTAACATGGCCAGTACAACGACTAACTGTATCATGGCCAGTGCAACTACTAATTGTAACATGGCCAGTACAACGACTAACTGTATCATGGCCAGTGCAACTACTAATTGTAACATGGCCAGTACAACGACTAACTGTATCATGGCCAGTGCAACTACTAATTGTAACATGACCAGTACAACGACTAACTGTATCATGGCCAGTGCAACTACTAATTGTAACATGGCCAGTACAACGACTAACTGTATTATGGCCAGTGCAACTACTAATTGTAACATGACCAGTACAACGACTAGCTGTATCATGGCCAGTGCAACTACTAATTGTAACATGGCCAGTACAACGACTAACTGTATCATGGCCATTGCAACTACTAATTGTAACATGACCAGTATAACTACTAATTGTAACATGGCCAGTACAACGACTAACTGTATCATGGCCAGTGCAACTACTAATTGTAACATGACCAGTATAACTACTAATTGTAACATGGCCAGTACAACGACTAACTGTATCATGGCCAGTGCAACTACTAATTGTAACATGACCAGTACAACGACTAACTGTATCATGGCCAGTGCAACTACTAATTGTAACATGGCCAGTATAACTACTAATTGTAACATGGCCAGTACAACGACTAACTGTATCATGGCCAGTGCAACTACTAATTGTAACATGGCCAGTATAACTACTAATTGTAACATGGCCAGTATAACTACTAATTGTAACATGGCCAGTACAACGACTAACTGTATCATGGCCAGTGCAACTACTAATTGTAAAATGGCCAGTATAATTACTAATTGTAACATGGCCAGTACAACGACTAACTGTATCATGGCCAGTGCAACTACTAATTGTAACATGACCAGTACAACGACTAACTGTATCATGGCCAGTGCAACTACTAATTGTAACATGACCAGTACAACGACTAGCTGTATCATGGCCAGTGCAACTACTAATTGTAACATGGCCAGTACAACGACTAACTGTATCATGGCCAGTGCAACTACTAATTGTAACATGACCAGTACAACGTCTAACTGTATCATGGCCAGTGCAACTACTAATTGTAACATGGCCAGTACAACGACTAACTGTATCATGGCCAGTGCAACTACTAATTGTAACATGGCCAGTACAACGACTAACTGTATCATGGCCAGTGCAACTACTAATTGTAACATGACCAGTACAACGACTAGCTGTATCATGGCCAGTGCAACTACTAATTGTAACATGGCCAGTACAACGACTAACTGTATCATGGCCAGTGCAACTACTAATTGTAACATGACCAGTACAACGACTAACTGTATCATGGCCAGTGCAACTACTAATTGTAACATGGCCAGTACAACGACTAACTGTATCATGGCCAGTGCAACTACTAATTGTAACATGACCAGTACAACGACTAGCTGTATCATAGCCAGTGCAACTACTAAGTGTAACATGGCCAGTACAACGACTAACTGTATCATGGCCAGTGCAACTACTAATTGTAACATGGCCAGTACAACGACTAACTGTATCATGGCCAGTGCAACTACTAATTGTAACATGACCAGTACAACGACTAACTGTATCATGGCCAGTGCAACTACTAATTGTAACATGACCAGTACAACGACTAGCTGTATCATGGCCAGTGCAACTACTAATTGTAACATGGCCAGTACAACGACTAACTGTATCATGGCCAGTGCAACTACTAATTGTAACATGGCCAGTACAACGACTAACTGTATCATGGCCAGTGCAACTACTAATTGTAACATGGCCAGTACAACGACTAACTGTATCATGGCCAGTGCAACTACTAATTGTAACATGACCAGTACAACGACTAACTGTATCATGGCCAGTGCAACTACTAATTGTAACATGGCCAGTACAACGACTAACTGTATTATGGCCAGTGCAACTACTAATTGTAACATGACCAGTACAACGACTAGCTGTATCATGGCCAGTGCAACTACTAATTGTAACATGGCCAGTACAACGACTAGCTGTATCATGGCCAGTGCAACTACTAATTGTAACATGACCAGTACAACGACTAACTGTAACATGGCCAGTGCAACTACTAATTGTAACATGACCAGTATAACTACTAATTGTAACATGGCCAGTACAACGACTAACTGTATCATGGCCAGTACAACGACTAACTGTATCATGGCCAGTGCAACTACTAATTGTAACATGACCAGTACAACGACTAACTGTATCATGGCCAGTGCAACTACTAATTGTAACATGACCAGTACAACGACTAACTGTATCATGGCCAGTGCAACTACTAATTGTAACATGACCAGTACAACGACTAACTGTATCATGGCCAGTGCAACTACTAATTGTAACATGGCCAGTATAACTACTAATTGTAACATGGCCAGTATAACTACTAATTGTAACATGGCCAGTACAACGACTAACTGTATCATGGCCAGTGCAACTACTAATTGTAACATGGCCAGTACAACGACTAATTGTAGCATTGCCAGTATAACGACTAATTGTAGCATGGCCAGTACAACGACTAACTGTAGCATGTCCAGTACAACGACTAACTGTATCATGGCCAGTGCAACTACTAATTGTAGCATTGCCAGTATAACTACTAATTTTAGCATGGCCAGTACAACGACTAACTGTAGCATGTCCAGTACAACGACTAACTGTAGCATGTCCAGTACAACGACTAACTGTAGCATGTCCAGTACAACGACTAATTGTAGCATGGCCAGCATAACTACTAATTTTAGCATGGCCAGTACAACGACTAACTGTAGCATGTCCAGTACAACGACTAACTGTAGCATGTCCAGTACAACGACTAACTGTAGCATGTCCAGTACAACGACTAATTGTAGCATGGCCAGTATAACTACTAATTTTAGCATGGCCAGTACAACGACTAACTGTAGCATGTCCAGTACAACGACTAACTGTAGCATGTCCAGTACAACGACTAACTGTAGCATGTCCAGTACAACGACTAACTGTAGCATGTCCAGTACAACGACTAACTGTATCATGGCCAGTGCAACTACTAATTGTAGCATGGCCAGTACAACGACTAACTGTAGCATGTCCAGTACAACGACTAACTGTATCATGGCCAGTGCAACTACTAATTGTAGCATGGCCAGTATAACTACTAATTATAGCATGGCCAGTACAACGACTAACTGTAGCATGTCCAGTACAACGACTAACTGTATCATGTCCAGTACAACGACTAATTGTAGCATGGCCAGTATAACTACTAATTTTAGCATGGCCAGTACAACGACTAACTGTAGCATGTCCAGTACAACGACTAACTGTAGCATGTCCAGTACAACGACTAACTGTAGCATGTCCAGTACAACGACTAACTGTAGCATGTCCAGTACAACGACTAACTGTATCATGGCCAGTGCAACTACTAATTGTAGCATGGTTAGTACAACGACTAACTGTAGCATGTCCAGTACAACGACTAACTGTATCATGGCCAGTGCAACTACTAATTGTAGCATTGCCAGTATAACTACTAATTTTAGCATGGCCAGTCCAACTGCTAACTGTAGCATGTCCAGTACAACGACTAACTGTATCATGGCCAGTCCAACTGCTAATTGTAGCATTGCCAGTATAACTACTAATTTTAGCATGGCCAGTACAACGACTAACTGTAGCATGTCCAGTACAACGACTAACTGTAGCATGTCCAGTACAACGACTAACTGTAGCATGTCCAGTACAACGACTAACTGTAGCATGTCCAGTACAACGACTAACTGTATCATGGCCAGTGCAACTACTTATTGTAGCATGGCCAGTACAACGACTAACTGTAGCATGTCCAGTACAACGACTAACTGTAGCATGTCCAGTACAACGACTAATTGTAGCATGTCCAGTACAACGACTAACTGTAGCATGTCCAGTACAACGACTAACTGTAGCATTGCCAGTATAACTACTAATTGTAACATGTCCAGTACAACGACTAATTGTAGCATGTCCAGTACAACGACTAATTGTAGCATTGCCAGTATAACTACTAATTGTAACATGTCCAGTACAACGACTAATTGTAGCATGGCCAGTACAACGACTAATTGTAGCATTGCCAGTATAACTACTAATTTTAGCATGGCCAGTACAACGACTAACTGTAGCATGTCCAGTACAACGACTAATTGTAGCATTGCCAGTATAACTACTAATTGTAACATGGCCAGTACAACGACTAACTGTGTCATGGCCAGTATAACTACTAATTGTAACATGGCCAGTACAACGACTAACTGTATCATGGCCAGTGCAACTACTAATTGTAACATGGCCAGTATAACTACTAATTGTAACATGGCCAGTACAACGACTAGCTGTATCATGGCCAGTGCAACTACTAATTGTAACATGACCAGTACAACGACTAGCTGTATCATAGCCAGTGCAACTACTAATTGTAACATGGCCAGTACAACGACTAACTGTATCATGGCCAGTGCAACTACTAATTGTAACATGACCAGTACAACGACTAACTGTATCATGGCCAGTGCAACTACTAATTGTAACATGACCAGTACAACGACTAGCTGTATCATGGCCAGTGCAACTACTAATTGTAACATGACCAGTACAACGACTAGCTGTATCATGGCCAGTGCAACTACTAATTGTAACATGGCCAGTACAACGACTAACTGTATCATGGCCAGTGCAACTACTAATTGTAACATGGCCAGTACAACGACTAACTGTATCATGGCCAGTGCAACTACTAATTGTAACATGGCCAGTACAACGACTAACTGTATCATGGCCAGTGCAACTACTAATTGTAACATGGCCAGTACAACGACTAACTGTATCATGGCCAGTGCAACTACTAATTGTAACATGGCCAGTACAACGACTAACTGTATCATGGCCAGTGCAACTACTAATTGTAACATGACCAGTACAACGACTAACTGTATCATGGCCAGTGCAACTACTAAGTGTAACATGGCCAGTACAACGACTAACTGTATCATGGCCAGTGCAACTACTAATTGTAACATGACCAGTACAACGACTAACTGTATCATGGCCAGTGCAACTACTAATTGTAACATGACCAGTACAACGACTAACTGTATCATGGCCAGTGCAACTACTAATTGTAACATGACCAGTACAACGACTAGCTGTATCATGGCCAGTGCAACTACTAATTGTAACATGGCCAGTACAACGACTAACTGTATCATGGCCAGTGCAACTACTAATTGTCACATGACCAGTACAACGACTAACTGTATCATGGCCAGTGCAACTACTAATTGTAACATGGCCAGTACAACGACTAACTGTATCATGGCCAGTGCAACTACTAATTGTAACATGGCCAGTACAACGACTAACTGTATCATGGCCAGTGCAACTACTAATTGTAACATGGCCAGTACAACGACTAACTGTATCATGGCCAGTGCAACTACTAATTGTAACATGACCAGTACAACGACTAACTGTATCATGGCCAGTGCAACTACTAATTGTAACATGGCCAGTACAACGACTAACTGTATTATGGCCAGTGCAACTACTAATTGTAACATGACCAGTACAACGACTAGCTGTATCATGGCCATTGCAACTACTAATTGTAACATGACCAGTATAACGACTAACTGTATCATGGCCATTGCAACTACTAATTGTAACATGACCAGTATAACTACTAATTGTAACATGGCCAGTACAACGACTAACTGTATCATGGCCAGTGCAACTACTAATTGTAACATGACCAGTATAACTACTAATTGTAACATGGCCAGTACAACGACTAACTGTATCATGGCCAGTGCAACTACTAATTGTAACATGACCAGTACAACGACTAACTGTATCATGGCCAGTGCAACTACTAATTGTAACATGACCAGTACAACGACTAACTGTATCATGGCCAGTGCAACTACTAATTGTAACATGGCCAGTATAACTACTAATTGTAACATGGCCAGTATAACTACTAATTGTAACATGGCCAGTACAACGACTAACTGTATCATGGCCAGTGCAACTACTAATTGTAACATGGCCAGTATAATTACTAATTGTAACATGGCCAGTACAACGACTAACTGTATCATGGCCAGTGCAACTACTAATTGTAACATGACCAGTACAACGACTAACTGTATCATGGCCAGTGCAACTACTAATTGTAACATGACCAGTACAACGACTAGCTGTATCATGGCCAGTGCAACTACTAATTGTAACATGGCCAGTACAACGACTAACTGTATCATGGCCAGTGCAACTACTAATTGTAACATGACCAGTACAACGTCTAACTGTATCATGGCCAGTGCAACTACTAATTGTAACATGGCCAGTACAACGACTAACTGTATCATGGCCAGTGCAACTACTAATTGTAACATGGCCAGTACAACGACTAACTGTATCATGGCCAGTGCAACTACTAATTGTAACATGGCCAGTACAACGACTAACTGTATCATGGCCAGTGCAACTACTAATTGTAACATGACCAGTACAACGACTAACTGTATCATGGCCAGTGCAACTACTAATTGTAACATGGCCAGTACAACGACTAACTGTATTATGGCCAGTGCAACTACTAATTGTAACATGACCAGTACAACGACTAGCTGTATCATGGCCAGTGCAACTACTAATTGTAACATGGCCAGTACAACGACTAACTGTATCATGGCCAGTGCAACTACTAATTGTAACATGACCAGTATAACTACTAATTGTAACATGGCCAGTACAACGACTAACTGTATCATGGCCAGTGCAACTACTAATTGTAACATGACCAGTATAACTACTAATTGTAACATGGCCAGTACAACGACTAACTGTATCATGGCCAGTGCAACTACTAATTGTAACATGACCAGTACAACGACTAACTGTATCATGGCCAGTGCAACTACTAATTGTAACATGACCAGTACAACGACTAACTGTATCATGGCCAGTGCAACTACTAATTGTAACATGGCCAGTATAACTACTAATTGTAACATGGCCAGTATAACTACTAATTGTAACATGGCCAGTACAACGACTAACTGTATCATGGCCAGTGCAACTACTAATTGTAACATGGCCAGTACAACGACTAATTGTAGCATTGCCAGTATAACGACTAATTGTAGCATGGCCAGTACAACGACTAACTGTAGCATGTCCAGTACAACGACTAACTGTATCATGGCCAGTGCAACTACTAATTGTAGCATTGCCAGTATAACTACTAATTTTAGCATGGCCAGTACAACGACTAACTGTAGCATGTCCAGTACAACGACTAACTGTAGCATGTCCAGTACAACGACTAACTGTAGCATGTCCAGTACAACGACTAATTGTAGCATGGCCAGCATAACTACTAATTTTAGCATGGCCAGTACAACGACTAACTGTAGCATGTCCAGTACAACGACTAACTGTAGCATGTCCAGTACAACGACTAACTGTAGCATGTCCAGTACAACGACTAACTGTAGCATGTCCAGTACAACGACTAACTGTATCATGGCCAGTGCAACTACTAATTGTAGCATGGCCAGTACAACGACTAACTGTAGCATGTCCAGTACAACGACTAACTGTATCATGGCCAGTGCAACTACTAATTGTAGCATGGCCAGTATAACTACTAATTATAGCATGGCCAGTACAACGACTAACTGTAGCATGTCCAGTACAACGACTAATTGTATCATGTCCAGTACAACGACTAATTGTAGCATGGCCAGTATAACTACTAATTTTAGCATGGCCAGTACAACGACTAACTGTAGCATGTCCAGTACAACGACTAACTGTAGCATGTCCAGTACAACGACTAACTGTAGCATGTCCAGTACAACGACTAACTGTAGCATGTCCAGTACAACGACTAACTGTATCATGGCCAGTGCAACTACTAATTGTAGCATGGTTAGTACAACGACTAACTGTAGCATGTCCAGTACAACGACTAACTGTATCATGGCCAGTGCAACTACTAATTGTAGCATTGCCAGTATAACTACTAATTTTAGCATGGCCAGTACAACGACTAACTGTAGCATGTCCAGTACAACGACTAACTGTATCATGGCCAGTGCAACTACTAATTGTAGCATTGCCAGTATAACTACTAATTTTAGCATGGCCAGTACAACGACTAACTGTAGCATGTCCAGTACAACGACTAACTGTAGCATGTCCAGTACAACGACTAACTGTAGCATGTCCAGTACAACGACTAACTGTAGCATGTCCAGTACAACGACTAACTGTATCATGGCCAGTGCAACTACTAATTGTAGCATGGCCAGTACAACGACTAACTGTAGCATGTCCAGTACAACGACTAATTGTAGCATGTCCAGTACAACGACTAATTGTAGCATGTCCAGTATAACTACTAATTGTAGCATGGCCAGCACAACGACTAACTGTAGCATGTCCAGTACAACGACTAATTGTAGCATGTCCAGTACAACGACTAACTGTAGCATGTCCAGTACAACGACTAACTGTAGCATGGCCAGTACAACGACTAACTGTAGCATGTCCAGTACAACGACTAACTGTATCATGGCCAGTGCAACTACTAATTGTAGCATTGCCAGTATAACTACTAATTTTAGCATGGCCAGTACAACGACTAACTGTAGCATGTCCAGTACAACGACTAATTGTAGCATGGCCAGTACAAATACTAATTGTAGCATGTTCAATACAACAGCTAACTGTTGCATGTCCAGTACTATGAATAATTGTATCATGTCTAATAAAACGACTAATTGTAGCATGCCCAATACATCAGCCAATTGTACAATTTCCAAAAACTTACTAGATTGCTGGTGTGCTTTTGAGTTGTACGTTTTAGCCTCCAATCTTCAAACTGAACTGTTAGCATTCCAAATGTTGATATTGATGCTTTCAGTTGACAGACCTCGAGTCAGCCCAGATCTCTAATGTTCCTTAAAATGTCGGGTCAATCCATTGATTAACCTTCAAATGAGGTGGCCCTGTCAGCCATCATATCTGCTTTTTCATTGGTTATTTAATATCTACTAGTACTTACCTACCGGTCTCCCTGGCCGAGGAGTTAGCAGCTTTCTCCGTAACCCCGAATACTCACGTGGTTTACGTGTGCGCACTAGAATTGGAGGCGGTTCGAGTCGCGCCAGTGACTTATGAGAGTATGGAGCCGGTCGCTCAGAAAGCAATGGCAAGCTACTGAGCGTACTCTTGCCAAGAAAAATCAACAATCGGCTGAAAGATGCTGATGTTGACAGCGATGTCCTGCAAAGGATATGCAAAACATTTATTGTTTAGTACTTACCTGCTAGTTCTTACCTGTTAGTACTTCACATTTTTCACATGGGAATTCAGCTGCAGTGTCTATCATCTGACTTGCTGCAGTGTCTATCATCTGACTTAACTCTTGGTACTCCAGATTGTTGTTGCCTCCCTCTTGTATCCATGATTCTCCTGCCGCGATTATCTGCAAAAGCACAGACATTCTCAGAGTTCAACCACTCAACAGTGAATATGAAACAAGTTCCTAATATGGATGCCCAGAAGGATAGATGCATCAATAAACTCACCGCACAACATCACGGACAGCTACTGGAAGCATCAGTGGAGGATCAGAACTGGATATTCCAGCTGTAGTTTTCACCACAAGACCAAAACACGACTCCCCACCAGGAAGAGCAGGAAGAGGAATTGGATGAAGAGCGGGTGGATACATTTTAAGAAGACGAACAAGAAGAAGAAGAAGAAGAAGAAGAAGAAGAAGAAGAAGAAGAAGAAGAAGAAGAAGAAGAAGAAGAAGAAGATGAAGAAGAAGAAGTAGGAGGAGGAGGAGGAGAAGGAGGAGGAGGAGGAGGAGGAGGAGGAGGAGGAGGAGGAGGAGAAAAAAAAAGAAGAAGAAGAAGAAGAAGAAGTAGAAGAAGAAGAAGAAGAAGAAGAAGAAGAAGAAGAAGAAGAAGAAGAAGAAGAAGAAGAAGAAGAAGAAGAAGAAGAAGAAGAAGAAGAAGAAGAAGAAGAAGAAGAAGAAGAAGAAGAAGAAGAAGAAGAAGAAGAAGAAGAAGAAGAAGAAGAAGAAGAAGAAGAAGAAGAAGAAGAAGAAGAAGAAGAAGAAGAAGAAGAAGAAGAAGAAGAAGAAGAAGAAGAAGAAGAAGAAGAAGAAGAAGAAGAAGAAGAAGAAGAAGAAGAAGAAGAAGAAGAAGAAGAAGAAGAAGGTGATATATTTTTTCACAAGCAGTCAACGTCGCTGTGAATATTTCCCGCAATACCATTTCAAGTCTACTACCGCACCAGTGCTGGTTTGTTCCACACTTCTAAAATCCAAATTTTACAAGAACAGACTCATGTTTGACGTGATAGCCAAAGACCTGGAGAGGAAAAAGCTACAAAACAAGACGAACGACCGGAACACGGCCTGTTTACAGCAACCACGCACGGGATAGAAAAGATCTGAGATAGCTGATGGAGTTAGAGCACCCTCCCAATCGAATAGTAAAATATATCATAGTTTGATTAATAAGAGGAGGAAAGCCTCAGACAACAAAGATATCGCATTTGGGAAAACGAATCCAAGGCAGATCTTGAAACCTGTTGTCGACGTGTCGTAATATGAATATTATGTCTGTTGAAAGAGAAAAATGAGTGAGATGAAGTAACATGCTGAGAAGGAGTATAAGCTGGCAATCAATATCATGATAGAAGGCAACTTTGATGAGCGATGTCCTGTCTATCAGCAGAGAATATGTTCGGAATAGCCCATACACTACTTAATAATTTATTGCACTCCGACGCATGACACCACTTTCTATTAAATATCACGCAACTGTCGTATGTTGTAATTTATGTACTTAGTTAAGCCTTTTTCGTCTAGTGTAATATCACATTATGTTGTTGTCGTGTTTCATATATAGTCATTGTTTCTATTTTCTTGATAACCAATGAAAGAATATATACTCTTTATGGTACCATCATCTGGTTTGGTGGCCTAAGCACGACACACCCCATATTAATTATCACACAGACAACAAGCATCTGGGTTTGTGTCTTAAGCAAGATCCCACTTTGTATACTTTGTATTATAGATCACTCATGTTACAACAATGGACTAGTGTCCTGATGAGTATAATGATAATGAGATGATGATTGTAATAACAATAATGATGCTGATGATTGTAATGAAGATGATGATTGTAATGATGATGATGATGATGATGATATAATGATAAAGATGAGAATGATGATGATGATTGTAATTGCAATGATGATGATGATGATGATGATGATGATGATGATGATGATGATGATGATGATGATGATGATGATGATGATGATGATGATGATGATGATGATGATGATGATGATGATGATGATGATGATAATGATGATGATGATGATGATGAAGTAAAAGCCTATTACAGACACGGCGAATAGCAAGGAATATAATCGCCTTGGAACTGTTAATTATAAAAGAATTCACCTGAATACTATACCAGAATGGATACCATGATGTACTTATATTGTTTATAAGCAAATACTCATTGCAAGGAGGAATGATGTAAAAACCCTTTTATGTATGCGACCCTTTTTCTTTAATGGAAGACGATGTAGAGAAAATAACTAGGTACTGAAGAGGACGGGGAACATAGTTGTCAAATTCCAAATAAATCAAGGTAGTACTCAACCTGGACCAGCTCCGTGGCCGAGGGGGTTAGCAGCTTTCTCCGCTAACCCCGAATACTCTCGTCACGTGACGCGACGAGAATTAGCAGTGGTTCGAATCGCAAAAGTGATTTATGAGAGTATGGAGCCGGTCGCTCAGAAAGTCGTGGCGTGCTGATGAGCGTAATCTAGCCTAGGAATCAACATACAGCTGAAAGATGCTGGTGTTGACCGCAATATCCTGAAACAGGATGGAAACGCGGAAAAAAATGTACTCAACCTGGAGACCATGATGACAGGCATAGGTGAAGATGAAACCGCACATCTGCTAGTCTACACCTTGAACACCTTATAATAGAAGACTGGAGGGAGAGCAACCAATTCTGTTGGTGATAATAACTAATTGAGAACACCAAGACCATCTGTCTCCTGTTTATTTTTCTCTAGGAACAATTTTACTTTTATTGATCTCACTTGTTATGTTATTAGGAGTTTACAACATTGCATTTCTAATGTCACATTGCGTAAGTGATTAGATGCATGTTGGATGCTGAAATTTCAGGGAGTGGCCTGATCCAATTAGATCCAGACCTGACTTTGGTGAATAAGGCAACTTGACTAAGTGAGGCAGCTGGTAGAGTGAGGCCAAATACTAGTGACAAGCAACTTCCTGCAGATTTCTTCTACCCAAAAAAGGACAGATATCCGTGAGAACTTACACAGGTAGACAAATCGGTGAGCCACTAACCCGTATCCTGGTACAAAAGAACTCTATGGAAACTGTCACATATATTGCCGCCGAGGTCCAAGAACTTGAAGGGTGACAAATCCGAATGGATACAGTTTTTTTTTCCTCCTCAGAGTATACATAGCCCACAACCAGAGACACAATAACTCTTTTGGAAGACTGATTCAATACGGATGGCGATAGATCTTATAGTGGGCACACCCAATAAACATGTAGTTGGAGATATATATGTATATAATCTTGTTATGTTAATGCACTGATTATGTATGTTTATGACTTTATTGTTCAATAACACTAGTTAAGTGTGATACATTTGAAAATAAGGGTCATTGTCTCTTTTGAGAGATCTCTTGTCGTAGAAAAAATTGTTTTAATTAACAACCCAAGATTAATAATTATTTAGTTGGTAGAGGCGAGGCAAGGAACCAGCAAAGAGATATTTTGGGGATACACAGAAAACTTTTCATTGGTTTCCTGGAGGTATTCCTTTGTTCTCCGAAACACTAGTTAGGGTCCCAATCCACTGAGCCAGTAACGGCTAAATTAATTATAACGGGCAAGATCACACTGTGGATGATTGATTGATTGATTGATTTAGGAACCGACATCACAGCATTTGGGACATTCCCATAAGCGCTCCGTCCCCATCCTCAGCAGCCAGCGAAGAGTTCCAACACTAATAGTTCCAGTAGCAATCTGATTATATGTCTGTCTCGCCTGTCTTCTGAGAGTCGAGCGTCGGCCAGATCCCCTCGTCACACCTCGCTGTCTCATTCTTACCAGAATATGGTAGTCCATTTTCTCCTCCGAGGTGTACACTTGCTCCCACAAGGCCGCAACCACGTCTGCCTTGTCATGCATCAATACTCCACCAAGTTCTGCCGAGCCAGCCAATCTGTCCGCCTGTTCATTCCCCAGCACACCGGCATGCCCAGGAGAAAAGATTCAGGTGATGCTTGCTACCCGTGACCTCCGAAGCGAAGCCTGCCTGTTCTCACCCTTCTCAGCATGCTTTCTGAGTCAGTTACAATCACAATGTGTGTATGTATCGTGTTTTCTATCCAGCGGAAAGCTGCACTGACCGCCTCCACCTCCATTCTTAAGCTAGATGTAGTGCACCAAACGCCGACCATTAGTTTTTGCCAAGAACCCCCAGGCACTTCTCCTACCTCTCAACACCGACCCATCCGTGTAGATAATCACATCACCCGGGCGAGAATTTTCCTGAATTAGTTGCTGAATTTCCACTTCCGTGGCCCCTGCTGGCCACTCCCTGCACTCCCGGCTCAATGTGATTATAACTCTGCACAAATCTGACTGCACGGCTGGCACTCTGACCCACTCCTCTCCTCGCCTGATGTTCTCCAAGGGGCACACCTGTCTGATCGTATCCTCCGCCTGAGCCATCCATGATTTCCCTCTTATCAGTCTCTGACCCTTAACTACGTCCAGCGCCTCATGCAACGGGTGATCTGTGTCTGCAGCTACTCTGAGGTATGCCTTCGCTTGCATCACCTTGTGCCTACCAGCAACAGTAGGCAGACCAAGGATGTAACGCATACACACTACTGGAGTGTCTCCGGTGCATCCCAGAATGACCCGCATAGCTTCATTCTGTATGCGCTCTAATTTCACCAGCTGACTCTTTGAGACAGTGAGCAGTCCTAGTCCATAATCAATCACTGAGAGGATCAAGAGCTGGTATAGTGTGAAGAGCATTCTCTGCTCTGTGTCCATTGCAGCCATAGTTTTAAGTGCATTGAGTCCCTTTTGTGATCTTGTCACACCCGTCTCCACATGGCCCTTGAAGGACAGACTCCTGTCAAATGTGATTCCCAGATACTTCAGTTTGTTCTCTCTGTTGACGCTTCTACCATCTATCGTGAGGCTCGGGGCATCATCTGTCACAATCCTGTTGCCAGAGAGCACCACAACACAGCCTCCTTTTCCGGGTTGATGACAGCACTCATTTCAGTACACCAGTCAATCACTTTGTCTACTGTCACCTGTAGCTCCTGGGCTGTTTGATCCCTATTTCTCCCCTGCATGTATGCAAGAATATCATCTGCAAATGTTAGAATCCTTCCAATCCCTGGTGCTTCTAGGTATGCAATATTGCTCGTATACACATTAAAGAGCACCGGTGAGATTGCATATCCCTGTGGCAGTCCCGGGGTTAAATATCTGACTCTGAGGTCCATGCGCCCAGATGGAGAGCAACCTGACGAGAATGCAGGACTGCTGCTATCCAGTTCACCAACCAGTGATTGACCCCCTTCTCCATAAGTGCGGTCATCAAAATATCATAGCGAACTCTATTGTACGCATTCTCGAGATCAAGCGCTGCCGCCATCGTTTCCTGTCTACTCTGGAACCCCTCATAAACGTCAAAGGCAAAGGTGGCTGAATTTGACCAGGTATCTTTTCCTGGCCTGTAGCTCCCCAGGCCTCTTGGAAGAAGCTTCCCCTTTTCCAAAAAATCCTGCAGCTTAACAGCGACTATCTTCTCTAAAACATTCCCAAATGTATTTTGAAGGGTGATGATCCTAAAGCCGGCAAGCTTTGAATGATCCTTGTATGGTTTTGTGAGAGGGATGAGATAGCTATGCAGCCAATCCTGCGGTACTGACGCTGTCCTAATGCTCTGATTAAAGCAGCCGGCCATCTCCTTCAGGTCTACATCGCTCAAAGCCTTCATGTGGCCATACCTGACAACATCAGGCTCTGGTGCCGTGTCTTTTGCCTTTTGCAAAATATGTTTAACATCATCAAACAGTATGATGTCTTCGTAAGGCATATTCTCTATTGTGCCAGATAATTCCACTCTAACTGTATCCCTGGTATCCGCATCACTATGATTGGTCTGCTCTAAAAATCTCTGGAGAAACGCCTCCCCTTTCTCCTTGTCTGTTGTCACGCGTATCCCATCCTCTTTATAAATTGTTCCCACTGTCATAGGCCGATCTTTTCTTTGAATTTGTCTGTACAGTTTCCAGAATTTATGCAGTGTTTTATCACCTCCAATCTCCTTCATAAAACATTCCCATTTTACTTTCTTGGCCTCTGCAGCACATCGCTTGAAAGCCTCCACCTTGTCTTTCTTGTCATTTTCCGCTATGTCCACTTCCTCTCGTGAGCTTAGGGGTGTCTGTCGCAATTTCCTTAGCTGCTTCACTGCAGCTCTCTTTGCTTTTCACGCATTGTCTACTTCTGGGGTCCACCATGGGGGTTGCAAAAAAGGAGTTTTAACAGTCCTGTTACATGCCCCATGTCTGAGGCGTCCAAGAAGGCTGTCGCTCCACTCATACCGGAAGGTCTTGCGCGCTCTCCCAGCCTTAACTTTCCTGGACTTAGAGATCAGGACTGAGCATGGCATGTGATCACTCCCATGGTCATTCAAAACAGTCCACTTTACATCAAGGACTGGGAGAGAAGTGACAAATCAATAGCAGTATCTGCGTCGCCAGGCCTCATTGCCATTCTAGTCGGCCTACCATCATTTATGCAGACCACATCGGAGTCCACCATGGCATCCGCAAGTGCAATTCCTTGTCGATATTCTCCACTACTGTCCCAATCTCTGTTTCTCGCATTGAAGTATCCACATATGAGTAGCCTATCACCTGGTAAGTCCTCTAATTCCTTAAGCCAGTCCCATTGTTCCTTTCTGACAAAATAGTCCACTGTGGCATATACATTTATGATGTTCCAACTTAAGCCACCAATCTCCATTTGTATACCCTGGACCTCTCTTGCACTGTGATTCCACTGGCTCAAGTCAAGTGCCACATGCTTTACGCCTTTCTTCACCATCAGACCTTGCCCATGTCTCTTCTGCCCAGTGGGGTTTATATAACTGACGTACCCAGGGCAATGGTATTTATCTGTATTTAACTCCTGGAGCATGAGGACATCAAAATCATATATTAGCCTCTCCAATACAGGACCTCTCTGCCTGGCACTACGATAGTTCCAGTATCCCACTTTTACATAGTTGAAACCTAGAACCTCCACTTTTCGTCTTGTTCTCCTGGCGCCTGCCCTCCTATTTCTATGCCTTCTTCTCACACCATTTCCTCGCCTTCTCCTCCTCACTCTCTCTTCGCTAGCCGCTGAAAGATGTGTCAAGCGCAGAGCACGCGCTCCGTAGCTCCGGCGACGATTCCCATGTTTAATTAACTCCATAAGCAAATTTTGGATATTGCAGGAAAAAAGAACGGTCATCCTAACATTGCCTGCTTACTAGGGAAGGGGCAGGGGATGTCCCTCAGGAGTCCGTACGCCTGGCACCGCCCCGCCCGCATACCAGACGTTCCACGTTCACGACCAACTCACCCGTGGCCATTCAGTCCTCGGCACGTCGGTCCACCTTAAACTTAGGGGTTTATAATCGGAGTTTTCCATCTCCTAGATTGGCCGCTTTATTAGCTAACGGGCCCAATCTACCCGGATGACTTAGTTACAGACTTAGTTACGATGTGGATGAGGAACGTGGTATCCTTTATCTCTTTGGGGTGTCCTATCAACCATACATCCGACAAAGAAGAAGGAAAAGAAGAAGAAGTAGAAGAAGAAGAAGAAGAAGAAGAAGAAGAAGAAGAAGAAGAAGAAGAAGAAGGAGGAGGAGGCAGCAGCAGCAGCAGCATCAGCAGCAGCAGCAGCAGCAGCAGAAGCAACAGCAGCAGCTTGTCTGCTTTGAATAAATAAACAGTCACCCACAAGAGATGCACATATACCATATTGATAGCGCTGATTAAACGGTCTCGCTGATCTTTCAAGTAATTCAGCTTGTGGGAAATGAGTTGTGCTTTCCCCTCATTTGTAGACGCCATCTGTGCAGTACTTGGGTAGCGCTATAGTTAGAAGAAAGTGTGTCACAAACATCTCAGCAATGTAATGGATATGTTAGAACAAAAACATCAAACATGATTGAAAAGCTTGACGAATGGAAAGTAAACACAGATACGGGCGAACATCACAACTCAAGTCTTTATCAAGGGGACAATAAACACTAAAGAACAACAGAGCTTCAATAACAATTCTTCATCGGCCAAACCCCTACCAACTCCAGTTTTCAATACCAGAATGGTTATATTATCTTCACCTAAGTCAGTGTTTAAACAAAATGTATACGTAAACTGTAACTAAGTCAGTTCTTAAACTAAATGTGTAAACTGTGCTTGCTTGCTTGCTTGTGTTCGCTGGCTGTGAACTCCAGCGTGAAGTCCTGTATGTCGGATGAAGATGTCCTGTTGTCCAACATCAGTGTGATGTCATACAGGACCTGAGGTTTGCGTGAGTATCCGTTGTCCCATGTCTGGCTTATTGGTGTCGAGACTGGTGGTTCCTCGCCGTACAGGCAGATACTCTCCGACTTCGGAAGAATCAGCAATCCTACTACGTTATCCAGGACCCCGAAGGGACCTGTTGCCCAGGAAGCATCGCTAGGACGTGTTAGTAGGTCTTGGCCAGTATAGAACCTGGCCCTAATGCCTTGGAAACACCTCTGCGTCCTTAAGTAAACTGTAACTAAGTCAGTGTTTAAACTAAATGTGTAAGTAAACTGTAACTAAGTCATTGTTTAAACCAAATATATAAATAAAATGTAACTAAATCATTGTTTAAACCAAATGTATAAATAAAATATAACTAAGTCAGTGTTTAAACCAAATATATAAATAAAATATAACTAAGTCATTGTTTAAACCAAATATATAAATAAAATGTAACTAAGTGAGATTTTAAACCAAAAAAGTATAAATAAAATATAACTAAGTCAGTGTTTAAACCAAATATATAATTAAAATGTAACTAAGTCAGTGTTTAAACTAAATGTGTAAGTAAACTGTAGCTAAGTTAATGTTTAAACCAAATATATAAATAAACTGTAACTAAGTCAATGTTTAAACTAACTTAATGTGCAAGTAATAAAATGTTCTACGCTTGAGTAAATCTATTGAAAACGTAACCATGGTATGTTGCCAAGGTAACAGACAGCCGTTACATTTCCACGTTATCCACTTTCCTAGGCCAAGATAGCTACCCAAATATTGCCCTGATGGCGATTGTGAATCAGGGGAAAGCAACTTTCATCTCTAAGTCAAAGTTTTAAACTAAATGTGTAAGTAAGCAAACCTGGCGAGGTCTTGAATCCAAAAATAAAGATCACCAAGAATCAAAGGTTAGAGATGTCCACACGCTAGTTCTCTGTGAGACACGACTTACTTGCTCTGCTGCGTTTACCAATACCACACCAGAAAGGAAATTCCCAGCAATTAAATATATCTACAGGAAGCAACTTCGGGAATTCCCTTTCTGATACGTACTATTGCGTTTCATTTTAGCAATCAAGTCTATTTTCTTCTTCTTCAGAGACCCAGACACTGCAGTACTACTAACCCCGAGTTGCTGTTGTCCCTTGTTCTTGGCTTCATTGCCAGACAAGGTTTCCTGAAGCTTACTTACACATCTTGTTTAAATACAGAGTAACTTGTACTTAATTATACTGATATGCGGTATGATCGTTCCAGTTTAGATTTCGGTTCGTTAGCCTCCAACATTCAACATTTGCCAAGGAATGCTCCATCCATCTCTATAACTTGCAAATTTCACTGTAGTTTGTTAGATTTTTAATCACGATCTAGCTACAGTAAATTCATGAAGTGGATCCTGTAACTGGCTGTACCAACACCAACTACCCAACATTGGTATGTAGCACGTAGCTCTCCGTGTCTGTAAACCTGTTGTTACATTTTATCTGCTTTTTGTATGTTTGATGAGGGAGCTCTTCACTTGCAACACTCAATTGTATCCCTTATGATCTCCCCTCTGGGCAGTGTGTCGTGGACTGTTGACGATGAAGAACCTACAACACCTGGAAAAATCATGACTAACCTAGCCCTTATCCCAGCCTTCGTATGTGCTGAGCTGGATAGTGAGTCTTGGCACATCCTGGTAGGCCTCCCCACAGATGTGACATTCCTGTATAAGCCGTGCACACTCCCCACAAATGTGATATTCCTGTATAAGTGCACACTCCCCACAGGTGTGACATTCCTGTATAAGTCGTGCACACTTCCCACAGATGTGACATTCCTGTATAAGTCGTGAACACTCCCCACAGATATGACATTCCTGTATACGTCGTGCACACTCCCCACAGATGTGACATTCCTGTATAAGCCGTGCACACTCCCCACAAATGTGATATTCCTGTATAAGTGCACACTCCCCACAGATGTGACATTCCTGTATAAGTACACACTCCCCACAGATGTGACATTCCTGTATAAGTGCACACTCCCCACAGATGTGACATCCCTGTATAAGTCGTGCACACTCCCCACAGATGTGACATTCCTGTATAAGCCGTGCACACTCCTCGCAGATGAGACATTCCTGTATAAATCGTTCACACTCCCCACAGATGTAACATTCCTGTATAAGTACACACTCCTCACAGATGTGACATTCCTGTATAAGTACACACTCCCCACAGATGTGACATTCCTGTATAAGTCGTGCACACTCCCCACAGATGTGACATTCCTGTATAAGTGCACACTCCCCACAGATGTGACATTCCTGTATAAGTGCACACTCCCCACAGATGTGACATTCCTGTATAAGTGCACACTCCCCACAGATGTGACATTCCTGTATAAGTGCACACTCCCCACAGATGTGACATTCCTGTATAAGACGTGCACACTCCTCACAGATGTGACATTCCTGTATAAGTGCACACTCCCCACAGATGTGACATTCCTGTATAAGTGCACACTCCCCACAGATGTGACATTCCTATATAAGTCGTGCACACTCCCCACAGATGTGACAATCCTGTATAAGCCGTGCACACTCCCCACAGATGTGACATTCCTGTATAAGACGTGAACACTCCCCACAGATGTGACATTCCTGTATAAGACGTGCACACTCCCTACAGATGTGACATTCCTGTATAAGTACACACTCCCCACATATGTGACATTCCTGTATAAGTGCACACTCCCCACAGATGTGACATTCCTATATAAGTCGTGCACACTCCCCACAGATGTGACATTCCTGTATAAGATGTGCACACTCCCCACAGATGTGACATTCCTGTATAAGACGTGCACACTCCCCACAGATGTGACATTCTTGTATAAGTACACCCTCCCCACAGATGTGACATTCCTGTATAAGTGCACACTCTCAAAGATGTGACATTCCTGTATAAAACGTGCACACTCAGCACAGATGTGACATTCCTGTATAAGTGGACACTCCCCACAGATGTGACATTCCTGTATAAGTGCACACTCCCCACAGATGTGACTTTCCTGTATAAGACGTGCACACTCCTCACAGATGTGACATTCCTGTATAAGTGCACACTCCCCACAGATGTGACATTCCCGTAAAAGACGTGCACACTCCCCACATATGTGACATTACTGTATAAGATGTGCACACTCCCCACAGATGTGACATTCCTGTATAATTGCACACTCCCCACAGATGTGACATTCCTGTATAAGACGTGCACACTCTCCATAGATGTGACATTCCTGTATAAGCCGTGCACACTCCGCACAGATGTGACATTCCTGGATAAGTCGTGCACACTCCCCACAGATGTGACATTCATGTGTAAGTGCACACTCCCCACAGATTTGACATTCCTGTATAAGTGCACACTCACCACAGATGTGACATTCCTGTATAAGACGTGCACACTCCCCACAGATGTGACATTCCTGTATAAGTGCACACTCCCCACAGATGTGACATTCCTGTATAAGTTGTGCACACTCCCCACAGATGGGACATTCATGTGTAAGTGCACACTCCCCACAGATGTGACATTCCTGTATAAGTACACACTCCCCACAGATGTGACATTCCTGTATAAGTCATGCACACTCCCCACAGATGTGACATCCCTGTATACGTCGTGCACACTCCCCACAGATGTGACTTTCCTGTATAAGTACACACTCCTCACAAATGTGACATTCCTGTATAAGTACACACTCCTCACAGATGTGACATTCCTGTATAAGTCGTGCACACTCCCCACAGATGTGACATTCCTATATAAGTGCACACCCCCCACAGATGTGACATTCCAGTATAGGTGCACACTACCCACAGATGTGACATTCCTGTATAAGTGCACACCCCCCACAGATGTGAAATTCCTGTATAAGTCGTGCACACTCCCCACATATGTGGCATTCCTATATAAGTGCACACCCCCCACAGATGTGACATTCCAGTATAGGTGCACACTACCCACAGATGTGACATTCCTGTATAAGTGCACACTCCCACAGATGTGACATTGCAGTATAAGTGCACACTCCCCACAGATGTGACATTCCTGTATAGGTACATACTCTACACAGATGTGTCAATCCTATATAAGTCGTGCCTCACTCTGACAGATGTAATGTCAGGTGAACAGTCTCTAGACTAATCTCACTCTGACAGATGTAATGTCAGGGGAACAGTCTCTAGACTAACCTCACTCTGACAGATGTAATGTCACGAGAACAGTCTCTAGACTAACCTCACTCTGACAGATGTAATGTCAGGGGAACAGTCTCTAGACTAACCTCACTCTGACAGATGTAAAGCAAGGGGAACAGTCTCTAGACTAACCTCACTCTGACAGATGTAAAGCTAGGGGAACAGTCTCTAGACTAACTTCACTCTGACAGATGTAAAGCCAGGGGAACAGTCTCTAGACTAACCTCACTCTGACAGATGTAAAGCCAGGGGAACAGTCGCTAGACTAACTTCACTCTGACAGATGTAAAGCCAGGGGAACAGTCTCAAGACTAACTTCACTCTGACAGATATAAAGCCAGGGGAACAGTCTCTAGACTATTCTCACGCTGACAGATGTAAAGTCAGGAGAACAGTCTCTAGACTAACCTCACTCTGACAGATGTAAAGCCAGGGGAACAGTCTCTAGACTAACTTCACTCTGACAGATGTAAGCCAGGGGAACAGTCTCCAGGCTAACCTCACTCTGACAGATGTAAGCCAGGGGAACAGTCTCTAGACTAACCTCACTCTGACAGATGTAATTTCATGGGAACAGTCTCTAGACTAACCTCACTCTGACAGATGTAAAGCCAGGGGAACAGTCTCTATACTAACCTCACTCTGACAGATATAATGTCAGGGGAACAGTCTCTAGACTAACCTCACTCTGACAGATGTAATCTCAGGGGAACAGTCTCTAGACTAACCTCACTCTGACAGATGTAAAGCCAGGGGAACAGTCTCTAGACTAACCTCACTCTGACAGATGTAAAGCCAGGGGAACAGTCTCTAGACTAACCTCACTCTGACAGATGTAAAGCCAGGGGAACAGTCTCTAGACTAACCTCACTCTGACAGATATAATGTCAGGGGAACAGTCTCTAGACTAACTTCACTCTGACAGATGTAATCTCAGGGGAACAGTCTCTAGACTAATTTCACTCTGACAGGTGTAATTTCAGGGGAACAGTCTCTAGACTAACCTCACTCTGACAGATGTAAAGCCAGGGGAACAGTCTCTATACTAACCTCACTCTGACAGATATAATGTCAGGGGAACAGTCTCTAGACTAACCTCACTCTGACAGATGTAATCTCAAGGGAACAGTCTCTAGACTAACCTCACTCTGACAGATGTAAAGCCAGGGGAACAGTCTCTAGACTAACCTCACTCTGACAGATATAATGTCAGGGGAACAGTCCCTAGACTAACCTCACTCTGACAGATGTAAGCCAGGGGAACAGTCCCTAGACTAACCTCACTCTGACAGATGTAAGCCAGGGGAACAGTCTCTAGACTAATCTCACTCTGACAGGTGTAAGCCAGGGGAACAGTCTCTAGACTAACCTCACTCTGACAGATGTAAAGCCAGGGGAACAGTCTCTAGACTAACCTCACTCTGACAGATGTAATGTCAGGGGAACAGTCTCTAGACTAACTTCACTCTGACAGATGTAAAGCCAGGGGAACAGTCTCTAGACTAACCTCACTCTGACAGATGTAATGTCAGGGGAACAGTCTCTAGACTAACCTCACTCTGACAGATGTAAAGCCAGGGGAACAGTCTCTATACTAACCTCACTCTGACAGATGTAAAGCCAGGGGAACAGTCTCTAGACTAACCTCACTCTGACAGATGTAAGCCAGGGGAACAGTCTCTAGACTAACCTCACTCTGACAGATGTAAAGCCAGGGGAACAGTCTCTAGACTAACCTCACTCTGACAGATGTAAAGCCAGGGTAACAGTCTCTTGACTAACCTCACTCTGACAGATGTAAAACCAGGGTAACAGTCTCTAGACTAACTTCACTCTGACAGATGTAAAGCCAGGGGAACAGTCTCTAGACTAACCTCACTCTGACAGATGTAAGCCAGGGGAACATTCTCTAGACTAACCTCACTCTGACAGATGTAAAGCCAGGGTAACAGTCTCTAGACTAACCTCACTCTGACAGATGTAATGTCAGGGGAACAGTCTCTAGACTAACCTCACTCTGACAGATGTAATGTCAGGGGAACAGTCTCTAGACTAACCTCACTCTGACAGATGCCTGTATAAGTCCTACACACTCCCCAGAGATGTGACATTCCTGTATAAGTCGTGCACACTCTCCACAGATGTGACATTCCTGTATAAGTCTTGCACACGTCACTGGTTTCTGAGCTAGGAGAGGAGACGTGGGGAGGGGGGGGGGGGGCTCTGCGACACAGTTCGCTTGGAGACAGTACTTTAGTGTATAAACACATGTATTGCCAGGGGAACAGTCTCTAGACTGACCTCACTCTGACAAATGCCAAGGCAGGGGATCAGTCTCTTGACTGACCTCACTCTGACAGATGCAAGCCCTCTTGGGAGCTCAACCCCAATAATACGCCAGTGTTTACACAACCGCTATTGTTATTGCGCGTTGCTATAACGAGAATATCCACATGATATATGATGGGGTTTCGAATTAAAGCCTTAAAAGTGTGACAGAAATTACAATAACCATACAATTGTCTTGTAAAAGTGTGACAGAAATTACAATAACCATGCCATTGTCTTGTATAACCATGCCATTGTCTTGTAAAAGTGTGACAGAAATTACAATAACCATACCATTGTCTTGTAAAAGTGTGACAGAAATTACAATAACCATACCATTTTCTTGTAAAAGTGTGACAGAAATTACAATAACCATGCCATTGTCTTGTAAAAGTGTGACAGAAATTACAATAACCATACCATTGTCTTGTAAAAGTGTGACAGAAATTACAATAACCATACCATTGTCTTGTAAAAGTGTGACAGAAATTACAATAACCATGCCATTGTCTTGTATAACTATGCCATTGTCTTGTAAAAGTGTGACAGAAATTACAATAACCATGCCATTGTCTTGTATAACTATGCCATTGTCTTGTAAAAGTGTGACGGAAATTACAATAACCATGCCATTGTCTTGTAAAGGTGTGACAAATTACAATAACCATGCTATTGTCTTGTATAACTATGCCATTGTCTTGTAAAAGTGTGACAGAAATTACAATAACCATACCATTGTCTTGTAAAAGTGTGACAGAAATTACAATAACCATACAATTGTCTTGTAAAAGTGTGACAGAACTTACAATAACCATGCCATTGTCTTGTATAACCATGCCATTGTCTTGTAAAAGTGTGACAGAAATTACAATAACCATACCATTGTCTTGTAAAAGTGTGACAGAAATTACAATAACCATACCATTGTCTTGTAAAAGTGTGACAGAAATTACAATAACCATGCCATTGTCTTGTAAAAGTGTGACAGAAATTACAATAACCATACCATTATCTTGTAAAAGTGTGACAGAAATTACAATAACCATACCATTGTCTTGTAAAAGTGTGACAGAAATTACAATAACCATGCTATTGTCTTGTATAACTATGCCATTGTCTTGTAAAAGTGTGACAGAAATTACAATAACCATGCCATTGTCTTGTATAACTATGCCATTGTCTTGTAAAAGTGTGACAGAAATTACAATAACCATGCCATTGTCTTGTATAACTATGCCATTGTCTTGTAAAAGTGTGACGGAAATTACAATAACCATGCCATTGTCTTGTAAAAGTGTGACGGAAATTACAATAACCATTCCATTGTCTTGTAAAAGTGTGACAGAAATTACAATAACCATGCCATTGTCTTGTAATTTTGTCAATATTGCTGTTAAAGATGTCAAGAGTGTTAGGCATGTGACATCACAGTGCTGACGAATACGGTGATGTCATACAGACAGTTTAAAGATGACCACCCCATGACATGTACCAGAGAGGAGCAGCGTCCTGTTATCTGTTTTCGTTTAATCAGTGGAGGGTTGAAACCTAAATACATTCATCGGCAAATAAATGTTCAGTATGGTGCTGCATGCCTGTCAGTCCAGCAAGTGTGTGAGTGGAGTAGGAATTTTCTAAACATTTCGATCCGATGATTGTATTAAAACATCTCATATGCCATTAAACAGCTGGACATGTTTACATCGTTACTCGTGATAGCAACCGGCATCTGTGGCTGAAGGTATAGTGATAGTGTTATAATGACCCAACACACCGAGTCGCAGGTCGACATCTGCAGCTTTGGTGATTTGGAAACCGATCTATCTTCTGTGTCCATATTTTCATTGACGGTATAAGTCTTCGGCCGTTCAGAAAGGGGGGGGGGGGGCTATTGATCTAATAGAAATCAATGAAAAAACTATTGATCTAACAAACTGCCAGATAATGCTGGGGTTGAATGCAACGTCATGAAAAGGGCGTACAACTAACGTTTAACTTATTGTAGTAACTCAACATAACATTACAAAGGCTTATATAACTTACAAAGGTCCTCAGTCTGGAGTCAACGACGCTTGTCTGGGATGGTAGAAAATCATTCCCAGAATTGCGGAAAACGAACACGAAGTGCAACAGACACAAGAAACATAACCATATGGTCATAGAGGAACATTACCCAAGTAGAACCCTGGCTCATGCATGTACAGACGGATCACAACAATTTAAGATTCACACTGATGTCTACGGAATAGTGGTACACCAGTAAGAACAGAAACGGCAGTAGGGGACCATTGGACCTTAGCCGGTAGGCATAACACGCGCCACGCGCCCCGCGCCCCAGGAACGGCTCCAGCCTATGTTTGTTACTATTACTGGAGTCTCAATGTCAGGTCTAAATTTGTAGCATTTCGTAAAAGATATGAGACCCCGTTCTGTTACGCTGGGTCGCGAGTCGATGGAGGCCCTGGCGGTCCACGAGACTGTCAGCCTATGTTTGTTACTATTACTGGAGTCTCAATGTCAGGTCTAAATTTGTAACATTTCGTAAAAGATATGAGACCCCGTTCTGTTACGCTGGGTCGCTGGAGGCCCTGGCGGCCCACGAGGTTGTCAGTCTATCAGCCATATGGCATCAACAACGAAAGGAAGTAAAACACAACACATGGGGCTGTGAAGTTGGTCAAGCGATAGACAACTTGTTAAGTGGGTGATTCCCCTTTTGGAGACGTGCACTACTTTATATCACGTTGCCTATGGCGACCACAACAAAAGTATGGTTTTGTACAGAGAGGGTCTCAGTTCGTGGCTGTTGCTTGGGAAGACTACAACACACCAGAGAGACGCCGTTGGTATGTTCAAATACTGCACATAACAGAAATACCAAATGATCGCTAAAGGAGCGCAACCCTTCACGCCATGTCACCAGTGCTGCGTGGTTGCCATAATGAGCATCGGCTGAGCAAGGGGTGCGGTGGCAATGTAAAGCGCAAGCGCCTTTATCGGAATGAAATAAGGGCAAGAAAGGCGTGTGCGCACGTACTAACTGAGCTCAAGCAGGTGCGTTTAGAGACTGGCGAATATATGCACCATGTCAACAGCTGTGGAGCTTAAAGCACTCAGGCGATACGGCCTCCGAGTATCGGGAAGAAGGTCGTTCTCCAAAGGTGACCTGCTCAGGCCCTTACAGCGGAGTTCAATAGAAGCGTGGACAGAACCTGTCAGATTAAACGGTATCATGTCTCAGTCAAAAGATGGCAGCTAAAGGATTATATACGGGCAGAACCACGAAGATTGGATGAGCAGAAGGTGCTCTGAGATCTGCAGGTGCTGACAAGAGCCTCAAAAAGAACCCAGCCTGACGGCAATAAGTCCGCCGCAGATTTCGCAGACGACAGATCGCAACCATTGTGAAGCCGTCCGCTTTGACATGGGTGTTTCTAGTCTGGTGACTAGTGAAACAAGTCTCCTTGAAGCCCTTCCAGACGGCGAGTTCCTCATACGAATTAAGTTCTTGTGGGAGAAAAACAGCGAAGGTGGTGATGGCACCGAGTGGATCATCGAAAATAAGTTCGACCCTGTAAGACAGTAGAAGAAGAAGGGCGGCCGTATTGTTGCAATCTGAGCCCAGGCTTGCTGACGATGCCGTCAAGGCCCTAAAAATGAGCATTAGTTTCCAGACTGACCGCATGTAGTGCCAGGTGATGCGAAGAGCTCTAACCAGATGTTTAAGTTGGGGCCGGTTTCTAGAGCAGTGACGGACCAACAACCGTATACTTAGCAGTCGTCAGGAAGTCCGTGATCGGGAGCAGAGGTGTTGCTTCAGAGACACAAGGATAGCTTCCAAAACGCCTTCGTACCATTAATGTACCTCTCCAAAGACAGCCTGCAACAGAATATCGAGGTCTCCATACCTGGCACTGACAATAAAGAATAGCTCGTTCTGAATGGTATTGTTGATGTCCCAACAGCCGCAGCCGCGGCCGCGACCGACGACTGACCCCTCGGATACGCTCACTCTAGGCTGGGGCTCACCATTCATGATCCTCACAAAGTATGAATTATAGAAGAAGATTTTCAGTGGTCCAACCTCGTGTATCCTGCCGTGCCCCGGGTGAAGTACATGCACCAGATCGAGCGGGTCTGTCCACCGGCCACAGCAAACACGAAGAGGCCCAACTACGAAGCACAGTATCACCCGGTGCGTGCAACTATCCAAAGAAAACGTGTTGCCCACAAACGCCAGGACCAGGTCAAAAGACTTACAGGGTTTGACCTAAGGGTTGACTACATCGTCCAGCTCCGGGAAGACCACAGGACCAATGTGTTGCGTGTAACGTGTATACGCTGTGGGCATACCAGCCTAAAGATGCATAGGAATGTAATGTTCAGTTATCAGTTGGGGTATCTTCATTGCACTCCGGACAGGTCCATAGGTGCTCAGATCCTCCCACCAGCTTATGCATCAGCGTCCGGTGGCTAATAGTGCCAGTTCTGTGTTGGTTGACGAGGCACCTCGTTTTCCCGATGTACTTCTCGTGTCTGGCCGTGCCGATTCTTACTCCCAAGTCTTTCATCCTGGACAGCGATGTGGATTCACTGACGTCAAAGTCCTCTGTTCTCGACATGTCTTTAAGGACGTTAATAACATTGGCACGATCCATGGGCTGGCCATCTACAGGGGGTGCAGAGCCAGCCAGTTTATCAGCTCGTTCATTTCCCTCGACTCCCGCATGTTCCGGGACGAAGATGAAGGTGACTTTACGGACAACAGACTTCCGCAGCGACTCAGTCCACCGTCTACGTACAGATCCAGCTTCGACCTTCTGAATCATGCTCATTGAATCACTTAGTACACACACGTTGGTATAATGCTGTGATTCCAGCCATATGAAAGCCTGTGTAACTGCCATCACCTCCATCGTCATGCTGCTCGTGGTCATAGATTCTTGAACGGTTCGGCCCGCTGAACGGGCTGTAAATGCCCACGCACTTCTCTGCTGCTTTAGAACAGATCCATCTGTATAGATGAGCACTTTGGGGCTATCTGAGTGTTCATAGATGAGCGCGTTGACCTCTGCTTTGACAGCGGCAGGGGCAATGTAGTGTTCATCGGCTGGACAACAGCAAGGGTCACTGTACGGTAAATGTGCGACTGACCTGCCTTGAATGTAACTGAAAACGAGGTGGTTCAGCCCTTATCGGCGGATAAGGAAGCTGTCAGGCGGCAGCTCAGTGTCGGGAAGCAAACTCATTTGCTCTTCACGGACGAAACTGCGAGCGGGGCCGTCAACCAAGTAGTAAAGAGATGGCTGGTCATTCTGTCAGACCACATTTCGCATCGTGTGCGCAGTCAGCGACCAGATAAGATCGGTGGCACGGCGTCGGCCACCTTCAAGTTTGTGCTCGGCTGATGAGCTCGCATACAGATAGCGGACCTGAGCATCAGACGGAATCAAAGGTTACTTGAGGCCGATAAGGCAGTCGGCGCATGAGGCACTGAAGAACTATTAATCACATCGGCCTACTTTCTGCCCGTCAAACGCGTCACCTCGCTGTTCAGCGCAGCCACAACCTGTGGGAGAGCTTGAACGCACTAGGCCCAAAGTTCTGAAGAGTCGCGGGCAGCCAACAGTAGCTCCTATGCAAATTGCGCACCAGGGTGTGGATAAACCGCTCAACGATCCCCTGCTGACCATGGTTTCCAGCTTGCCCGCGTCGTACCTGTGATTTATGCTTTGCCATTGCGCCCATAAACTCGCGTCCAGGATCAACATACAAACATTTTGGACATGTCAGAGGCCAGCGTTTATAGATACACCCAAGTGCCGCTGCAAACTCACCAGCACTTTTGTCTGAAAAAGGATCGGCCCCCTTGAAGAGGGAGGCAACGCCCACCACAGTCAAGGTATACTTACATTTCTAACGACTAAAGCGGTCATGTGGTAGGTAGAGTAGGTCACCCTGGTGCACAGCATTGGGGCTATCGCCGTCGATATGGGGCTTATGTATATAACAAGGCGCCGGCAGACAGATTTGCCAGACGGCCTACTGCTTGAGCCAGACCCGAGCATAATTCTCAGAAACCTGGGCTGCCGCAGAGAGCTTTCTAACGGCCGCAAGTCCTTTCCAATAACACTTGCAGATATATTATATAGCAGCTCGTCACCTTCCAACAACTACTCGTTTCGGGTTCTTCTGCGCTGACACTTGGTTGATGGGTATCTCCTGTGGACTCTTCTCGATTTTGTTAACATCACTTACGTGTCCAAAACGACAGTGCCCAACGGTTACTAAAGAGATTGTTGTAGATGCTAAGCACATACCAAACTTGTGGTACATTTGACACGTAGCAGTGTTGAATGCATGCTCTAAGAATGGGTCGGCCTTTAGGTCTGTCACCACTTAGTTAGTTAGTTAGTCTTTCCTCTTGAGCCTAAGGCGGCGCATAGAGCAGAAGTCATGGCTCTCCATGTCCGGCGGTTCGCTGCTACCTGTTGTAGATCTTGGATGTTCACTTGGCCGTTGAATGAGCCTTCTCTGATGATGGTTCTACGCAGGGTCTCTCTTGGTCTTCACCGTTTTCTTTTCCCTACTGGTGACCATAAGAGGGCTTGGTTGGGGAGTCTTGTCTTGTCCATTCTGAGTACATGGCCGATGTAATTCCAAAGGCGTTTTCTTATAAAATTGGATACAATATCTTGCTTAGTCTCTTGTCTTATTTGCGTATTGGTTCTGAAATCTGTCCACTGGATGTTTAGAATTCTTCAAAGACATTTGTTCTCAAAATTGTCTAATTTTTTTTATCTAAAGCTACCGTTGATTTCCAACTCTCACATCCATACGTAAGCATTGGAATCACACAAGAGTTGAAGATTTTAAGTTTCGTATGTTTGCTGGGTGTCTTTGACTTCCAGATGTTTGACAGTTTATTGAAGGCACCAGATGGCAGTCAGCGATGAGTATAAAAATACTTGCTACTTGCGCATATATTTGCAGCACACCTGTGACCGAGATCTTCGTTTTGCAGATCGCAGCCGTGTCGTATGCCTCGCATAAAGCTGTTCAATGTCTTGATCAACCTGTGTCGACAGATGTGCGCGCCCTCATGGTCCGGGCTCGTACGAGGCCCTCACCTGCGGGACTTGGCTGAACGCCTCTAAGCCGGGTCCCTTGGGTGTCAGGGTCTGGCCATAACTCGCCACCGGCTCGTGGTGGTGAGGTCTCGGAGGATTTACGCTGAGCCGCCAGCGTCTACAGCCTACCTTGTGCCAGACGTATTGGTTACCCATTCCTCTGGGCAACACAAGGTTAGGCCGAGAGAGGGGTCATGTCGTTTGGGCGCCACATGTTCCTCTGAAGCTCTGCCCAGACATTGTGATGGAATATTGGCCACATTCCAACTCACATACTTTGGTCTGTAAAGACTGCAAGGTGTCAACGACTGTCCAGCTCGCACTCCTGCTGCGAACGCCGCCAACCTTTCTCGCTTTCTTTCTGCAGCGGAACCCTGGATGACCGCACTCTGGCAAGACAGACGGAGACAACTAGCCTTGTCGAGAATGGCATCATATTCCATCTTTTTATTGTGGAACACACAGCGTCAGAGTCTAATATAGGAATACCAAACACAGTCCAACATAATTTTAAACATGTAAATACCTGGCTGCAAAGCAAAGCTATAAGCGGACATGCTTAGGACATTATAAACAGACAGCAGCGCGAGCTTAAAAGACCTCACCAGAGTTAAGCACCTTATAAGCAGACGGATATTTAGTCCGTCGTGTGAGCTTTGGATACTCATTAGCTGTCAGTTGCTTCCGCACCTCGTTCCGAACTCCCTGAGAGTGTATGGCGTAATTTTCTGATTTAATGCCAGCCCTCGAAATCAAATACAAACCGGAAGAGTTGAGGCTTTTCACTTTTTCATTCAAGACCAATCCTAAAACTGGTTTGTTGAATAATGGTCATGTGTTACCGTCAATTCCAGTTGGTCACGCAGTTCATATGAAAGAAAGGTATGAAAACATTCAACAGCTTTTGAAATATATAAACTACGATCATCATCATTGGTCACTTCGCGGTGACTTAAAAGTGGTCACTGTTTGCTTGGACTACAGGGTGGATAGACCAAGTACTGTAGCTTTCTCTGTGAGTGGGATAGCTGTGCACAAATTGACCATTACATCAGAAGGCATTGACCAATCAGGCAGTCAGTGCAGCCTGGCAGTAAAAACGCTGAGAACACAGCAATTGTCGACACCAGCAAGATTGTGTTGCCACCCTTGCACATTAAGCTGGGTCTCATGACAAACTTTGTCAAGGCAATGGAGAACACAAATACCTCATCAGAAAAGTTCCAAGAAAGTGAAGGTAAAATAAGAGAGGAAGTATTTGTTAGACCGCAAATTCGAAAACTTCCTCATGGTAACGAGTTTCTTTGCGTGTTGCATGGGAAGGAAAAAGCAGCATGGATGGCATTTAAGTCAGTGGTGGACAATTTCTTGGAAACAACAGATCTGATAATTACAATGAAATTGTAGAATATTTTGTTCTGAAGTATAAAAGTCTTGGCTGCAACATGTCTTTGGAAATTCAATGTCTGGATTCTCATTTGGATTTGTTTACGCGAAACTGTGGCGCTGTCAGTGATGAGCGTGGTGAATGATTTTACCAGGACATTGCTGCTATGGAGACAATGTATCAAGGCAGTTGGAGCCCTTTAATGCTTGCTGATTACTGTTGGACTGCGACAAGAGATACCTCATCGATTGACTACAAGAAGCAAGCAAAGAGACCTCGAACAGCGACTGAACAATGACGAAATGGGTTCAAATGTGCCTTGTTAAATCATTATATGTGAACCTTAATGTTTTTGTTTTTGTTTCTATCATTTCATGTTGAAATATCTATTAATTGAGTATGTAACCACAATTTTTATACTGCTGAAGTAGAAAGACTAACTGTTCACCCCAGATAATCAAACAAGCATGCAACATTATTTAGTTTACTGTAATGTAAATTCATCATTAAAAACACAACAGTCAATTGATGAATTTCATTATGATATTTGAAATCAGCATGTCAAAAACAATCAAATGGTGTATTTAAATTCTGATACAAATAATATTTGACAATTTGTTGACTAGTGAAATACATTACATGGGAAAGGGCTGTTGCAAATCAATTGTCCTATTCATCTAGCTTGCCTAACATCCCCAGCACTCCCAGTTTAATCTGATTATGATCATATACAGATTTAACCTTTAAACCTGGCATTCTTTCCATCTCCTCTCCTCTCCCAATGTTTTCAAGCATAACACTTCGCTGATTGTATCCTCTGCCTGAGGCAGTTATTTACTTCTTGTCAGCCAGTGACCCCTAACCTTGCACAGAGCTTTATGCAGGGGGAGTTCGTGTCTGCAGCCACTTGGAGATATATTTAGCCTGCAGCATTGTCAAAGACTCAAGTATAGAGGAGGAAGACCACCCCGACTGAGTGGTCTACCTCCAGTAGATTAGAGGTAACTCAGTGCCCCTACATGAGGGCAGGGTAGGTGATAGGAAGGGGAACTATTAAATAGTTCTCTCATGAGACACGGAGGTGTCGACCAGAGAGTTAGCACTCTGGTCACGGCATGATCACGGCAACGTGAATCTAGAGTGTAACTCAAGAGAGGCCACTACTCGAGCGTGCTAAATGAGGCCGCACGCAAAAAGCCGTAGTGCGCCCTGAGTCCTTCAGCGTACTGTGTAAACAGCACGCGGAGTAGAATCAGACGGGACACAGACTTCATAGTGATAACATCGCTTAGCGATGCTTGTTTCGTTAGCCGAGTAGATAGATTAGCGATAGGGTTAGGAAACGACTAGTGATAGGAAGTTCTGTGCATTTATTCTTGTGTGATTTGTTAGCGACTGTTTGTTGTACATTGATGTGATACAAAGAGCCAGTGGCAATAAAATCTGTAACCAATTCCTCTCGTACGACTAGCAAGTCTTTTGTGTGGTGCGAGAGAAGTATCCTAGAATGCCTGTGACATTGGTTGCTGACAGGCTAGGATAAAGTGGTGTCAGAAGTGTAGCTTGGACAATCGTTCAAGCTAAAACACTCACCCACGGCTCTAAATTAGTATTACGGCTAGATAATCACAGGGTTTAATTTACGTTAGTGACAATGGCGTGTGCAGACAGAACAAAGTGCGAGCTGTGCCCATCGTGACCAAGTTATGTTGATTTGTGCTTATTGAATTATTTTGTGCTTATGAACATGTTTTCTTCTCATTTGTAAGTATTATTGTTATAGTTTTGTATCATTTATTTCATGGCGGAGCGATACACACGGCTGAGCCGAGAACAATATTGATTTTTCCAATCTAAATATAGCGCTGCGCGAGTGACGTATCGTGACTGACAAACAGCTGCATTACGCCCTTGCAATCAGCGAGTGATGTTGACATATCGCAAAGCGGCTGCTCGCCTGAATCGTTGACTTATATCAGATATTATTTGTTTATATTAGTTATTTATTGAATATATTTATTTATTTGAACATTATTATTACCTTTATATTTATTTCAAAGCATTTATTTATTTATTTATATATTTTTTTTCAATTTCTTGCCGTCGCGATGGCACTACTTCTGCTATGCAAATGAGACGCAGTCTGCACAGCACTTTCATAAATTAAACAGCTAGAGTTAGGGAAGGCATAAAACGGTAGAACGAAGACAGGACAGTGACATTTAATATTAATTAAACCACATTATATTTTCCCGGGGCTTGTAATTGTAAAAGTTGTCTAGATTTATATATCGTTTGCAAGTGGTTAATTGGTGATGCTCTTGATAACCAGGGTGAACAATAGCGTGTCATAAGCATAACTCAAGCTGTGTGTGGTATTGCCAGACGAATGAACTTGAGGTGCCAAACGAGTGTACATGATTGATCTGGAAAGTTAAGATGAGTATACCCAAATGATTTTGCATGCAATATGATTAATAATGCATCTCTTTTTCAGTGTGTGATGTATTAGCATATTTTTTGTGGTCTGTTTTTCAGGTTATAACCTACGAGTATAATTTCTTTTCTACTCAGGGATTTAAAAACATTACATATCTAATATAAATAAGTGAGTAAATATTTAAGTGCCTATCAAATCTAGCTAATCTCCCAACAACATGGCAACTTTAGCTGATTTCATAAAAGCAGGCACGGAATTACAATACACAGGAAAGGAATTAGAGCAATATGCTGATCAGAAATTTAAAGAAGCAAAAGATGCTGAGAGAGATGAACGTGCACGAGAAAGACAACATCAAAAGAAGATTGGAGAGTAAGAAAGACAACATCAAAAAGAGGTTGCAGAACTAGCTGAGATAACTAAACAGAAGCAATTGGAACATGATAAGGAGATTAAACAAAAAGAAATAGAATTAAAGCAAAAACAATTAGATCAGGATAAGGAGATTAAACAAAAGCAAATAGAACAAGATAAAGAGATTAAGCAAAAGCAAATAGAACAAGATAAAGAGATTAAGCAAAAACAAATAGAACAAGATAAAGAGATGAAACAAAAACAATTGGATCAAGAGGAGGAAATTAGACAGAAGGAATTAGAATTAAAACAAAAAGAGATAGATGAAATGGCAAGGGTAAAAGAAAAACAAATACAAGTTGAATCAGAGACACAGTTAAAGATGAAAGGTATGGATGTAGATTCACACTTAGAGATCTCCGCTACAAAACTAAAAAGTCAACAAGAAGAAAATAAATTTAATAAGTACAAAAACATTATCAAACCATTTTGTAAAGAAGATTCCATATCAGCCTGGACAGAAAATGTCGAATATCAACTGAAATACCACCAAGTACCAATCGATATGTGGGCCATGATCTACATGAAGAACTTAAGTGGGGAGCCCCTTAAAGTAATAGAATCAATACCAACTGATCTTAGATCTAACTATCAATACATCCACGATAGGATAATGCAACATTTCTTACTTGATGCCCCTGGGTATCACGTACAGTTTTCCAACTTAACACCTAAGCCAAGCGAGACCTTTATCGATTATGTCTCACATGTACAAAGTGTACTAAATAGATGGCTAAGTGCATCAAAAATAGGAAAAGATTTTGACAAACTTAAAAATGTAATAGCCATGGATAAAGTCATATCCACTATACCATCTCCTTTCGCTAAATTCCTGCAGCAGTCAGACAATGAGACCATAGAACAATTTGAAAAGAAAGGCTCTGCATATTTTTCCTCAAATAGAGATATTTTTAAGACATCAAATAGCGACTCTGAAATAGTTTCTTTTGTGAAAGACCAACCTAAAAGCTATCAGAGCAATAAAAAACCATTTCATAGAGTCGACAAGAAAGATAAGAAAGTGTCGAAATGTGTCTATTGCCAACTGTTTCATGATACTTATTCTATGTGTGATAAATCACCAAACTATCCGACACATCTTGAGATGGTCATTAAGAAGCAACAAAACAAAAGAACTGCATACAGGCGTGCAGTCAAATGCTTCTTCTGTTCTAGCTACGGGCACTATTCAAATAAGTGCCTAGGCCGCCAAAGAATGAGGGCCAACAATGCTATTTTGATTGATACATCTTCTGATAGTGGTAGTGAGACTGAGTGTGATATCGAGAATGTATTACCTTTTAAGCAATCTGAAGATGTTTGTTGTGTAAGCGATGTATTAAGCTTTGACAATTGTGAGCGATGTCACCAATTTCATGCAGACGGCAAACTTACATGTGGGCATATTGTAACATCCTCCTTGGAGAATGCAAATGCAGCTATAGCCTCCAGAGGCAATCTATTGTTTCACTCTGCAATGGTAAATGAGAAGCCATGCCGATGTTTGCTTGACAGTGGGAGCTCTATTATTGGTGTTAAAAAGGAACTTATTAATCCAAAGGAATATACTGGTAACTCTGTAAAATGCCGTACTTTTTCTGGTAACATAGAAACCTATCCTCTGGCAAGAGCCCGTATAAACACCCCGTTCCTTTCTGGTACCTTTACGTGTGCAATACTAGACAACCCTTGTACTGATTTAATTCTTGGGTGTCTACCCCAGCTAAGGCACTGCACAGATGAAGAAATATCCGCCTGGGAGGAGGAAAATGGACTAACTCCAGTGAACAGTGCAGATATCCTCAAACATCACAGTCCCAACAAAGGTGCTAGAACTAGTAATCTTGAATCAGATCAAGACATACTGCTTTTACTTCCAGACAAACAGAATCTATTATTGACCTCATGGCAAGGGCCATTCAAAGTGATACGAAAAATTTCGGATGTCGATTATAAAATATCGATAAACGGACACTTAAAGATATTTCATATCAACATGTTGAAACCCTACTTCTCACGACAAGAGACATAATTAGAGACAGACGAACACAATGCACCCACACCTTTGGATGAGACGACAGACGTACACAACGCAACTACACTAGTTAGCGAGACTGGCAAATCCGACGAGATGCATACTCTTAGTGAGATTACAGAAAACGCACTTAGCACCACAACCGTACTGAATCAGGTAGACGACGACGGGATGGAACTACCCGTTCCAACTGTGGACAAGACTGCTACATTAGAATGTATACGGATAGAAACGGGACTGACAGATGAACAACGACGACAGATAATAGAATTAGTGACTGAATATAAGGACATATTTTCCGACATTCCAGGTAGGACGGACAGGATCGAGCACTCCATCCTTCTTTCGGACTCGAAGCCTATCAAATGCAGGCCGTACTCTATCCCACTTAGCTATAGGGAAAATCTAAATAAGGAAATTCTTAATTTAGAAGCTAGTGGAATTATTCAAAAATCTACATCTGAGTACTCCTTTCCAATCGTCCTGGTCAAGAAAAAAGACTCCACCATTCGTCTTTGTGTGGACTATAGAAAACTCAACAACGTCACTAAGATCGACGCAGAACCAATTCCTTCCTGCGAAGATCTTATTCTTGATATGTCCACCTCCAAAATCTTTTCTAAATTAGACCTTACTAAGGGATATTGGCAGGTCCCTATGCAGACTCAATCTATCCATCTTACTGCTTTCTCAGCACCTCTAGGTCTTTACGAGTGGCGATTTCTTCCTTTAGGACTTCGTAATGCTCCTGCCACTTTCGTACGCTTAACTAGAGATTTGCTACATGGAGTGACGAATACAGTGACCTATATAGATGATATTTGTGTCCATACAGAGGACTGGACAACACACTTACTGAAACTAAGACATGTCTTCGATAGGTTGCGACTCTTCGGTCTCACTGTCAAACCGAGCAAAGTCGAATTGGGCCTACAAGAAATTGATTTTTTGGGTCATGTCATTTCACAAGGACAACTGAAAACTGACAATAGAATTATTACCAAAATTATGAACCTGACCATGCCTACAACAAAGAAGCAGGTCAGGAGCCTTTTGGGTTTAGTAAATTATTATAGCAAGTTCATACCGAACTTAGCTGAAATTACAAGTGTATTTTCAAATGTTTTAAAAGCATCAGTAAAATTAGATGTCAAAGATGCATTATTAATTTCTGCATTGTCAAAATTGAAAATTCTATTTAGTAATGTATCAATCCTCCGCTTGCCTAATCCTAGGCTCGTTTATTATCTTAGGACAGATGCCAGCAGGATTTCCATCGCTGCAGTACTGGGCCAGTTTTATGATGGCATCTTCCATCCGATTTGCTACGTGAGCCGCAAGATCACACCGGCTGAGTCCAGATATTCCATATCAGAGTTGGAAGCCCTAAGCGTCATCTATTCGGTGAGGAAGTTGCATCGATTTCTGGCGGGTAATCACTTTGTGGTCCAGAATGACAACTCTCCGATCACGGTCATACAAAGTGGGGTACATAGGAATGACCGCATCTACAGGTGGTCGTTAATATTACAGAATTATACGTTTAGTATAGAGCATATTAAGGGTAGGGACAACATCCTTGCTGATACCCTTAGTCGACCATCTGAGGTAGAAATACCTGATATTCCACACGAATAGGTAGTTTAAGAAATGTTCATTTACTATACACTTAACGTATCCTGTGTAGATTATACTATTGTGTACATAGACATCAGGATCAGAACTGTGTGCTAAGAACAGTGAACTACCATGTGTCCGTAGACAGCTGAACGACAACTGTGCGCCAAGAACAAGGACATCACCGTGTGTACATAGACAGCTCGTTACTTACTATGCTCCATTTGTGCTCCGGTGAATCACCTGTGTTACTTATATCAGAACAGTGTCATAACATTGTGAAAGAACAGACACGAAGATACTTGTCTACGACACCAGCGGACTCAACGAGTGTAAGAATACCCATAGGACACAAGTATGACTGTGTAGTGTAGATAGCATACCCAGGACAAGTGTGAATATATAAACTATGCCAATGAAAGCAATTTCTATACGTTATGGCAACCACTAACCTGAGGTAAAATGACATCATGTATAAATACTTATTGTGATATGTAATATAACGGTTTTAAGATAGTGGTAAATTATAGTTAGGTTAGTTACTTTAATATAGAGATAGATTAGATTTAGGCAATATAATAGATTTCTTTTTGTAGGTTAGATAAATCATTAATTTACCCACTTACTTAGCATAAAAATAGAGTAGAATAGTACTTTAAACTGAATAACAGCGAATTAAAGATTAGTATAAAAAGCTTAATATAGGAACAACACCATTTAATCATTTAATGTAATTATATTTCATTCCATCTTTATGAACACTTTAACAACCTTATCATTTAGGACTAAAATTAGGTTATGTTGTATAGGATAAAAAGATTATACTTAGAAACATACATCATTTATACCATGTAGTTTAAAAATATCCATTATATTTTGTTCATTTAAACATTAAAAACATTATTTAGAATTTTTGTTACATTTTACATTACCCATTTCATAAAGATACATAACTCATTTCACATCATTTTCATCTCTTTTTTTTTTTTGATAGTTAGATTACTTCCCTTAAATTAGATAAATTTTGTACAACAAAATAGAATATAGATAGTATAGAATTAATATTAGTATTTAAATAGAATATAGTGTTTAATAATATCAGGGTAAAAACTATCAACCCTATTTCATCCATGTAAATAATCTTGTAAATACATGACTCGTGCAGTAACTTAAGCACAGTCATGAAGCTCAACTCTTTTCAAACTGAGCTAAACTTGTACAGTGTCACTTCAAGGTTTTTAAATAATTGTGAGAATAAAAGATGCGTGACAGAAGTGTGAAAGTGAGACAAAATGGTAAATATACAATGGAGAGTGAGGGCAGCCAGCGGATTTTTTCTGCCGCTCAGCGCGACTTTTTATTATTTGTCTGCGTCAGGCGTTTGTTTTCAATGTTGTAATGTGCTGTCGTAAATGTATTGTGTGTAGTTTAGAGTAAACCTTAGATAGAGTATTTTAAGTCTCATAAGACGGAAACGTAGTCACGAATTAGTGTTATACACTTGTTGGTGGCCACATTTAACCGAATTATGGCACTTGAAAACTAACTTGCATACATATTTATAGACAGACACACATGTTAGAAGTTAAAGTATAGGAGTAGTTAGATTCAAACACGCAAACAACCAGGAAAACACACATGTAAAGCACATACATTTTTTTAGAACAAAGGGATATAACTTCGGGTCAGGGGACACAATAGACAACGAAACACTAACTTAACAGTGAAAGATAACTTTACACGCGGAAGCGAGATAGGTAAAGCCTGTCGCACTCAGCTTGTGCAAGGGTTGTTTAATATTATATGGAGGACATGAAGCAATTCATGTGTTGACCCTAAGAAAGTCAACTTTGTATGGGTAGTGAGTTAATTTACTATTTGAGGGCAGGTCTTATAAGACAACGGTCCGGTTCAGACAAACCTCTAATTATATAATATTGCGATTGAGAAGAGGGCTCACGCCAACCTGACAAGTTTGTGGCGATCAGCAATAGCCAAGTAAAGTGATACTACACTGTGACAATAGTCAGTAGACGTCTATTGGGGGATCCCAAACCCAAGTTATCAGGAGTCTTTGACAAAAATTAGATACACTATTTTTTTAGAAACCTCTTATGTCACAACCATGAGTCAAAGTTTGTAACGCAACACAGGAGGGGAGGGTGTGTGTCAAAGACTCAAGTATAGAGGAGGAAGTCCACCCCGAATGAGTGGTCTAACTTCAGTAGATTAGAGGTAACTCAGTGCCCCTACATGAGGGCAGGGTAGGTGATAGGAAGGGGAACTATTAAATAGTTCTCTCATGAGACACGGAGGTGTCGACCAGAGAGTTAGCACTCTGGTCACGGCATGATCACGGCAACGTGAATCTAGAGTGTAACTCAAGAGAGGCCACTACTCGAGCGTGCTAAATGAGGCCGCACGCAAAAAGCCGTAGTGCGCCCTGAGTCCTTCCGCGTACTGTGTAAACAGCACGCGGAGTAGAATCAGACGGGACACAGACTTCATAGTGATAACATCGCTTAGCGATGCTTGTTTCGTTAGCCGAGTAGATAGATTAGCGATAGGGTTAGGAAACGACTAGTGATAGGAAGTTCTGTGCATTTATTCTTGTGTGATTTGTTAGCGACTGTTTGTTGTACGTTGATGTGATACAAAGAGCCAGTGGCAATAAAATGTGTAACCAATTCCTCTCGTACGACTAGCAAGTCTTTTGTGTGGTGCGAGAGAAGTATCCTAGAATGCCTGTGACATTGGTTGCTGACAAGCATCTTGAGACTGTCCTCAATAGTTGGAAAAGCGAGGATGTATCTGACCAGCCCATACTTACTCATTTACTGAAAGCATTACATGTTGATAGAATATGAAAACATTCTATGCTCCGTGTCCACTGCTGCCAATATCTTAAGCGCACGAAATCCCCTCTTAGATCTCATAAAAACATCTTCCACATGATCCTTGAACGACAGACTTCTATCAAATGTGATCACCAAGTGTCTCAGTCTACTCTCCCTAGCATTCTGCCATTCATTACAAGATCTAGGAAGTCAGCTTCAACGATCCAATTGTCGAGAGATCACCATGACACAGACGCTTAATCTTAGTTAATGACACCACAAATCTCTGTACACTGGTATAGATTCGTTCTTCAAATAAACATCACGAAATCATAAAATACATCTGTTCTTTACACAAACATCATAAAACATAAACTACATCTGTTTTTCAAATAACCAACATGAAATCATAAAATACACCAATTCTTCAAAGAAACATCATGAAATCATAAAATACACCAGTTGTTTAAATAGACAGCATGAAATCTCGGAAAAGACATTAAATCATGGAACAAGCAGCAAGAAATCATAGAACAGACATCGTTAAATCATGGAACTTATTACATTAAATCATAGGACAGAGAGCATTAAATCATACAACAGACAGCATGAAATCATTACATGTAAATACATCAGTTCTTGATATAGTAAACATGAAATCAATCAAGAAACTGAACACGTTTTATCTCCACAGACAATATGAAATCATAACGTTAATCAGATCTTCATATAGACAACGTTGAATCATGGAACGAATCATGTTCTGCTTGGTGACAACATAAAATCATGGAAATGACTGCTGTCTTCAAAAAGACAACATAAAATAATGGAAATGACAGTTCTTGAAATAGACAACACGAAATCAAAGAATTGATCAAGTCCTCACATAAAAGGCCATGCGCCATTTTCCCCACCATGAGGCTTCTTGGGTATACAGTCTAGCCCCATATCTGTACAGTCCAATCATCTCTCTGTGGGGGTGTGGTCAATATCTGTAAGTCCAATCAGCTGTCTGTGGTGGGGGGGGGGGGGAGGTGAGGTCTATATATGTACAGTTCAATAAGCTCTCTGTGGGGGTGTGAACAATATCTGTACAGTCCAATCAGCTCTCTGTTGGGGTGTGAACAATATATTTACAGTCCAATCAGCTCTCTGTGGGGGTGTGGTCAATATACGTTCAGTCCAATCAGCGCTGTGTGTGGGTGGGGGTCAATATCTTGTCGGTCGCCTTTACTTACCACATCATTCCCTAGCACCAATTGTTGTCTGGGTCGGTATTGGTGCCCAGATCAATTAACACATTCCCCTACCTCTATGGGTGTTCGCACACATGACCATGGGGTCGGCAGGCAGACATGAGACACCAGGAGACACAATATTATACCATAAAACAACATGATACAACATGAGACACCATGATACAACATGAGACACCATGATACAACATGAGACACCATGATACAACATGAGACACCATGATACAACATGAGACACCATGATACAACATGAGACACCATGATGCAACATGAGACACCATGATGCAACATGAGACACCATAATACAACATGAGACACCATGATGCAACATGAGACACCATAATACAACATGAGACACCATGATATACCATGAGACACCATGATACACCACGAGACACCATGATTACCCATGATACACCATGAGAAAACTTGAGACACCAACATTACACCATGAGACAACTTGAGATACCATAAGACACCATGATAAACCATGAGAAAACTTGAGACACCATGAACGAACGAACGAATGAACGAATGATCGAACGGACTTTATTTTCAAAGGGTAACAAATTAGGCACGCAGGCCCGTCTTACATTCGGCCCTTCCAATCACTCATCTTTCGTTCATCAGTGCATAATACATTCACATAGGAAAAAAACCCATTGTCAAATGAATGTTGTAAACATAAACAATGCATGTTACCATGTTGTGAGACAAATCCCCCACCCACCCACCCGTCCCTATCCATCCGCGCGTCCCCCACACACACATCTACAACCCAACCACACACATACCCCCAGGCACATACATACCCCATACACACCCCCCCCCCCACCGATACCTCCCACACACACCCAAACATACACCATCTCAACACCCACTTACATACACACATCTCCCACCCACCACACATCCCCCACCCACCCACACACAAACCCGGGAACACATGCATGCATCCACCTATCCATCACCCACCCACACATCCCCCCACTTTCACACATCTCCCCACCCACACACACATCCTCCACCTATCCCATAACCTACCAACATTCACCCACCCATATATCCTCCACCACCCACCCACACACCCCCATCGACCCAGCCAAGCACACACCCCCAACCACACATCCCCACCCACACACACATATTCCCGCCAACTCACACATCCCACACCTACCAACACACAAGACTCGCACCCACCCACACATCCCAAACTTACACGCATCCACCAACCACACAATCTCCCTCACCCAAACATCCCGCACCAACAGACACACACATCCCCCACCCTTCCCCAACCTACACACACTCACCCTCCCACACATCCTCCACCCACCCGCCAACCACATCCCCCGTTCTCCAATCCCCCAATCACACATCCCTTAACAACACATCTGCCCCATGAGATACCATGAGACACTATAAGACACCATAAGACAGAATGAGACAATATGAGATACCATGAGACACCACGAGACACTATGAAACAACAAGAGACACAATGAAACACCGTGAGACAACATGAAACACCATGAGACAACAAGAGACACTATGAGACACCATGAGACAACATGAGACGACATGAGACAACAACAACAATAAATCATAGAACTGAACACGTGCTTCATCAGAAACAAAATCATGAAACTGATTAGTTCTTCACATCACCATTGATAGGATATCTTCTAGAACTGATTAGTTCTTCACATCACCATTGATAGGATATCTTCTAGAACTGATTAGTTCTTCACATTGCCATTGATAGGATATCTTCTAGAACTAATTAGTTCTTAACATCACCATTGATAGGATACCTTTGGCAGATCAGCCGGCTCTGTGGCCAAAGGGTTAAAGAAGCAATTCCTAATCCCGCATACCGCGTTCGAAACACAGCTTTGGGTGATTCGGCAGCAGACGATCTTGCATTGGTTTTCATGAAATAGTATGAGCGCCAGTCGATTATACATCAATGGCAAATTAATAAACGTAACATTGTCAAGAAATCATAAACAGCCAAACAATAATGGGGTTGAGTGCAAACTCCTGTAAAGGAAATATAACTAACAACAATTTGCAGAACATCGGATTCATTCAATCCACCATTAGTTCCTGTGCCTCATACATTTTCATTCTCATTATGTCTTTAATATCCAATGTTTACCATCGTATTGATCGACCCTTGCCTCTTCTCCCAGGAAGTATGAGTCTCTGACTGTTCTCTCTAAACCACTGTCTCTTCTCCCAGGAAGTATGAGTCTCTGACTGTTCTCTCTAAACCATTGTCTCTTCTCCCAGGAAGTATGAGTCTCTGACTGTTCTCTCTAAACCACTGTCTCTTCTCCCAGGAAGTATGAGTCTCTGACTGTTCTCTCTAAACCACTGTCTCTTCTCCCAGGAAGTATGAGTCTCTGACTGTTCTCTCTAAACCATTGTCTCTTCTCCCAGTAAGTATGAGTCTCTGACTGTTCTCTCTAAACCACTGTCTCTTCTCCCAGGAAGTATGAGTCTCTGACTGTTCTCTCTAAACCACTGTCTCTTCTCCCAGGAAGTATGAGTCTCTGACTGTTCTCTCTAAACCACTGTCTCTTCTCCCAGGAAGTATGAGTCTCTGACTGTTCTCTCTAAACCACTGTCTCTTCTCCCAGGAAGTATGAGTCTCTGACTGTTCTCTCTAAACCACTGTCTCTTCTCCCAGGAAGTATGAGTCTCTGACTGTTCTCTCTAAACCACTGTCTCTTCTCCCAGGAAGTATGAGTCTCTGACTGTTCTCTCTAAACCACTGTCTCTTCTCCCAGGAAGTATGAGTCTCTGACTGTTCTCTCTAAACCACTGTCTCTTCTCCCAGGAAGTATGAGTCTCTGACTGTTCTCTCTAAACCACTGTCTCTTCTCCCAGGAAGTATGAGTCTCTGACTGTTCTCTCTAAACCATTGTCTCTTCTCCCAGGAAGTATGAGTCTCTGACTGTTCTCTCTAAACCACTGTCTCTTCTCCCAGGAAGTATGAGTCTCTGACTGTTCTCTCTAAACCATTGTCTCTTCTCCCAGTAAGTATGAGTCTCTGACTGTTCTCTCTAAAACATTGTCTCTTCTCCCAGGAAGTATGAGTCTCTGACTGTTCTCTCTAAACCACTGTCTCTTCTCCCAGGAAGTATGAGTCTCTGACTGTTCTCTCTAAACCACTGTCTCTTCTCCCAGGAAGTATGAGTCTCTGACTGTTCTCTCTAAACCCCTGTCTCTTCTCCCAGGAAGTATGAGTCTCTGACTGTTCTCTCTAAACCATTGTCTCTTCTCCCAGTAAGTATGAGTCTCTGACTGTTCTCTCTAAAACATTGTCTCTTCTCCCAGGAAGTATGAGTCTCTGACTGTTCTCTCTAAACCACTGTCTCTTCTCCCAGGAAGTATGAGTCTCTGACTGTTCTCTCTAAACCACTGTCTCTTCTCCCAGGAAGTATGAGTCTCTGACTGTTCTCTCTAAACCACTGTCTCTTCTCCCAGGAAGTATGAGTCTCTGACTGTTCTCTCTAAACCACTGTCTCTTCTCCCAGGAAGTATGAGTCTCTGACTGTTCTCTCTAAACCACTGTCAGGTTTAACATGGTCAAATCATTTCAGTTTCCGAGACATGATGCTGTTTATGAGCTTGTTTCTTACAATTTCAGATATTTGAAAAAGCGTCAGGATTTCTCGTCTTCATGACCCATATATTATTTCACACCGTAATCACCCCATCTGTGCAACGGGGTGACGAACGCGATTCGCAATCCCAGATATAGCGTTGGAAAGCAGCCGCAGACGATATGGAAACCGACCACCATATTTTTATTTTTATCAATGGTATGGGTGTCAGTCGTTCAGAAAGCAATAGGAAACCACTGAACGTAAACGTGACAAGTAAACCACAAACAGCTAAACTATGCTGGGGTTGATTTTAACGTCTTGTAAAAGACAGGCAAATAGCTAGGCAACCTGACATCGACCACTACCTGCGTACAAAACATGAGATGTCATTGATTAGTTCCCTGCCTGAAATATTAAGTCACAGAATTCGTCTGCATGCAGTTACCTGTCCTTAAAAAACACACTAAAAAAACAAACCAAAAAAAAACACCTTCTATGGTATGGTAAAACATATTTTTAATTAATGATTAACATAAAATTGTATGCATATTAAAGAAAGCAGAATATTATAAAATACCCAACCCAATTGTACATAATGGATACCGCGCTAGCGTAGCTGCTAGACAAGTGGAGGTCATGCGATCGAATTCGCACAGAATCTGGTCTTTAACCTTGACCTCGGCTTCCAGATCAACTCAGCCTAAAATTAGTACCAGAAAATGTCTTGGAAAGTGAAGGCTGCCGGGAGATATTGACGTCATCACTGCCCAAGTATAGATTTTGCTGAACACATGTTTGTATAAACCAGACACATGTTTGTATAAACCAGACACATGTTTGTATAAACCAGACACATGTTTGTATAGACAAGACACATGTTTGTGCAGACCAGACACATGCTTGTATAGACCAGACACGTGTTTGTATAGTCCAGACACATGTTTGTATAAACCAGACACATGTTTGTATAAACCAGACACATGTTTGTATAAACCAGACACATGTTTGTATAAACCAGACACATGTTTGTATAAACCAGACACATGTTTGTATAAACCAGACACATGTTTGTATAGACCAGATTTAAGGCACACAGCGTTGCTGGACACATGTTTGTATAGACCAGAGACATGTTTGCATACACCAGACACATGTTTTTATAGACCAGTCACATGTTTGTATAGACCAGACACATGTTTGTATAGACCAGACACATGTTTGTATAGACCAGACACATGTTTGTGTAGACCAGACACATGTTTGTATAAACCAGACACATGTTTGTATAGACAAGACACATGTTTGTGCAGACCAGACACATGCTTGTATAGACCAGACACGTGTTTGTATAGTCCAGACACATGTTTGTATAGACCAGACACATGTTTGTATAGACCAGACACATGTTTCTATAGACCAGACGACACTCGGGGCTGATGTGGTCAGTGTCACGCCGGCCGCCTTTACTTTCCAAGATATTTCCTGTAGCCATTTTGGGCTGGGTCCACCTGTCAGCCCATGTCAAGTTTAACTATTCGAATCCGCCCTCCTGCATTTCGAACCCCTTACCACCAGTGAGACAGCGAGTGTCTAGCCACTAGGTTAACGCCGCTCCCATGTCACAGAACTCACCCCAATAGAAAACACACAAAGCGAACACATTTTTCAGAATTATTCTTTTCCTTCTTGTACACTAGTAAATACAAGACTTCACCAGCTTTCATGTCCACAAGACCCACACCACAAGCGCTTGTTTCTTCTGTCGCAACTGAACACGCACACACATCAGTAGTTGATGCTTCACCCATACATGTGACACTAACACACAGATGCTCTTTCGCGAAGAGATGTAAAGATATAGCTACCCCATAGAGTCCATCAACAGGAGCTGTGAACATCCCGCTGTTTGCATTAAAGTTCTCGCCAACATTGCAGGTTGTACTCTTGTACTGACTTATTATATTGTTGCCAGCAACTTCTGTAAACGACGTCCAAGCAGTAAATCCACATCTAGTTCCTGGAGATTTTACTTCTGTAAAAGAATCAAAGGAAGTGTTCTTCCCATGTCAATCTCTGGTTAAAAACACAATTACAATATCTAACCTTACTAATGCTATCTATCATCATCAGCATAATCATCAAATGTCTTGTTTGTTGGCATGAGTGAAAATATGTATCCATATTTCGCGATGTGCAAGAGAATGCATCAGTGACTTAGATACTTTTATTAAATGATGTGAAGACAGGCTGTCAGGAAACACCTCACTCTATCTTCCTTTACCTTTTTATCCATTCGACTACCCAGTTGTTACATTATGTTCCAGGTATATAAGAGAGCATGTTGAAACAACTTTATCCATTCATCTATCCAGTTGTTACATTATGTTCAAGGTATATAAGACATCATGTTTAAACAACTTTATCTTTCTGCCCTGTATCCTCCGTTGGAGCACAGACCATAAAACTACCCATACCAGGCCGTCTGATATTTTTCTGTCTCCTACAGCTCCCCCCATGTCCTCAGTATTATTGATCTCTGTCTGTAACTATCTTCTCCGTGTGTCTGTATTTCGTTAACGTATATGTGTGTGTGCGTGTTTGTGCGTGTGTGAGTGTACACAATATGACAAATAACTCATTCCAAAAGAAAACAGGAAAAGAGAACCATTTTCTGATAACTATTTTTCTTTATGTAGTTCACACATGAATACAGCACACCACCAGCACTCATAGCAACAAAAGCCACGCTACAAGCGGTTGTCTGTTTCGTCGCAGCTGAACTCTTAGACACTTGGCTACTGGAAGTTTGATACAGACATTGATTTATTTCACATCATCATCAATTAGAGCTGTGAATATCTCGTTGTCTGCATTAATGTTCTCTCAAACATTCTTTATTGTGTATTGTCTTATACTGTCCTCAAGGTCCTCTTCTGTGATATACAATTTAGCACCAAATCCACGGCTATTTCTTGAAGATGTCAGTTCTGTAAAAGAATCAACCCGAATTCTCTTCCCATTGCGATCTCTTGCTTAACAAAAAAAAAAAAAAAAAAAAACGACACTTCTGAACAACACCATTGCTAGCTATTATCATCAGTATTAAATGTCTTGCTATTGGGCATGTGTGATCACACTTCTCCACATTTCCAGATGTCCAACAGAATGTATCCATTCCTGAGCTCACATGTGTCAACGCCGTGATTATATTCTGTCACGTGATGGTATTTGTCCATACAGAAATACAGTTCTGTAGCAGTAAACCGGTGCGGGTATGTGAAGTGCTGGGACCATTACATGTGTGGCCTGAGTGCACGGAGGTATGTGAAGTGCTGGGACCATTACATGTGTGGCCTGAGTGCACGGAGGTATGTGAAGTGCTGGGACCATTACATGTGTGGCCTGAGTGCACGGAGGTATGTGAAGTGCTGGGACCATTACATGTGTGGCCTGAGTGCACGGAGGTATGTGAAGTGCTGGGACCATCACATGTGTGGCCTGAGTGCACGGAGGTATGTGAATTGTCATTTACAGGACGTCGTGATCAACCCCAGGTTGATTTACTAGGCAATTTTATGTTTAGTAGATTGTCACTGCTTTCTGATCGAAAAGTCAACGGTGAAGTCCAAATGACCACCACAGGGAATGGAACCCATATGCCGCCGTCAACGCACTCGAAGTTTATACGCAAACGCACTGCGTTTCGCGGCCACGCAGACCTCTACATGGAGGATTAGGTGATCAGTATTTAGCTCGATGACTTCTACATGGAGGATTAGTGCCATGTTCCGAAATAGCTCTGAACAGAGCTAACGGAACGAATGCTGGTGATAAGACAAATTCATAAGACCACGCAGACCTAACAGGAAAATAATGAGCAGTAATAACGAACAAAGACAGCAGTAGTGACGATAGAACTAAATAGCATAAATAGTAATCAGTCACGTGGTAAATACGGTCATGTGACTTAGGGGACTTGGAGACGAAGACGCGGAAAGACGTCATTCGTGCCGAGAATTCCAACGCGTAACAACACATCGCTAAAGCTGCCATGTGTACCAAGAAAAATATAGATGATTCGAAGACGATGCTCAAGAAAATAAAACAGCGAGATGAATCGTACAAGTTTAGTAATAATGATTCAGTCCAGATAAGAACGGCAAGGCTTGGCATTCAGCCGACTGGATAACCTCAGCTTATAACCCATTACTGACCGACAAGCGAAGCTGGCGCTTGACAAGGGTGTCCAATGTTAGGTATAATTTCTGTAAGTAACGAACAATTTATTTCAACGTCAGGTTCCAAATGTTGCTGTATGTAGCCGGGGAGCAGTGTTGAGGTGAGCGCCCAACATTGCTTTTTTTTTTTTTTTTAAAGCATATCCTTTACAGGACTTAGCTGTCAACACCAGCATCTTTCAGCTGTATGTTGATCTCTTGGCAAGATTACGCTCAGTAGTTTGCCATTGCTTTCTGAGCGGCCGGCTCAGTATCCCGCAAGTCACGAGCGGAGGTCGAACAAATGGCTCGTGAATACATAACCTCTGCAGCAAAAGTCCAACTCCTGGCCTTCACGTGGCGGAACTGTTTTTACTAACAGGAGAAGGGGCGACGGCGAGTTTCTGGCGCCGAAAAATAACCATTATGCTCTAGATGTGTATGCACGTACATGCATGCGCAGACACGTGTGTGTGCGCGTACACATCTACACTCGAGTAAGACCACAGTCTGCTCTAGCAAAGGAGAGGTGCTGAAGACGGAGGCAACCAGCCAGGAGGCGCACTACAGAAATCAGGATGCCACGCAATTGCGCAAAATGGAATATATCGACTACTGTTAAATGTTATGGTGCTCGCCCTGCTTTGGACCCCCAGGCAGGTGCAGTGCCGGGCCCTATGTCTCGAAAGGGTCCAACCCCAACTACTGGAGGTCGTTCTCAGATGTCCTGTGGAGCCAGGGGGTATGAGAATAGAACGGCTGGCCATACTAAACAAAGACTTAAAATAATGCACTGGAATGCGGAGGCAGTCAGCAACAAAGAAATAAAATTAGAAAACATCCTGGACCAAGAAAGAGTAAGCGTATGTTGCTTGCAAGAAACTCACCTCAATGAAAATATAGCCTTCAAAATCAGAGGCTACCAGTGTTACCGATCTGACCGAAAGGACAGGCGAAAAGGTGGGATACTTACCCTTGTCAAAAATAGCATCCCTTCTTCCTTCCCAAATTGAAATTTACATGGAAGGGGCTGAGTATCAAGCACTTAAACTTAAGACAGATAATACAAACCTTCACCTGATCAATTACTACTGTCCAAGTGACCGCCTACAGGCACTGGACACACTACCATTAAAAGGAAACATGATTGTGTGTGGCGATTTTAACAGCCACTCGCAGAGCTGGGGCTATGATCATATGCACCAGAGAGGAGAGAGACTGGAAGACTGGCAGGATGAGAATAGATTCATCTTGATTAACAAGTCGTCCGACCCACATACTTTCTACTCGAGATCATGGCACACTACAATTACACTTGACCTGGCTTTTCATTTACCAGACCTGGAGTGGAACATTACACGAATTGTTGGGAAAAAACTTGGTGGCAGTGACCATCAGCCAGTCTTTCTAACTGTAGAAAATGAGCTTGTAAGTGAAGCAGCACCCTCTCGAGGTGGAACTACAAGAAAGCAGACTGTGCAATGTACAAGAATCGCACCAGCATACTGGTTAGAAACCTGAACACTGAGAAAGACATAAATAAAGTAGTTGAAGAGTTTGGGAAATGCATACTACAGGCAGCGCGAGAAACAGTACCAAGAGGAGCCCGTAAACAATATAAACCCTACTGGAGCAGTGAACTGGAACAGTTGCATAATGATGTGGAAGTGTCTAGAAAGCAAGCAGAGGCCACACCCAGCCAAGAGCACCCCAATAAATTCCAACACTCAAAAGCCAAATTTCAAAGGGTCAAGCTGCAGGCTAGACGGAAAAGCTGGCAGGTGAAAACGGAGACTTTGAACTTTGAAAGAGACACAAGGAAATTGTGGAAGCTAATAAAACAACTTAACGATGAGGACACAGGGAGAAACTCAAAGATTGTACTACATAAAGATGGAAACATCTTAACAAGAAAGCAAGCAGCTGACCATTTTGCGGACTCATTCGCACAAGATAACAATATCAAAATTAGTCCAGAGAAACAACAAAAGATTCGAGAGAAATGGCAACATACAGGACAGAAGGAAATAGTACATGAGGTTCTTGAGGCACCCATCACAATCAGCGAACTGGAGCTAGCCATATCAAAACTAAAATGAGAAAGTCACCAGGAGCTGATGGTATCTCCAATGAAATGATCAGGAACCTAGGATCAGAGGCCAAAGCCAAGCTGTTGCAGATCTTCAATAACAGCTGGACCTTAGGCAGTGTTCCACAAGCCTGGAGAAAAGCAATCATGATACCTCTCCTAAAACCAGGGAAAGATAGTTCCATTGCCTCTAGCTACAGACCAATTAGCCTCACAAGTTGTCTCTGCAAAACACTGGAGCGCATCATCAATCACAGACTACAGTGGTACATTGAAAGTAAAATCATCCTTGTGCCACAGCAGGCTGGCTTTAGGCAATGCTACTCTACGGAAGATCAGACAACCGACCTCTCTCAAAAAATTGAGCATGCATTCCAAGAGAAGAAGCTGGTGCTTGCGGCATGGATAGATCTGATGAAAGCCTTTGGCCTGTGACAAAGCCTGGAAAGAAGGTCTGATGAAGAAACTGAGAAACTGCAAAGTCAATGGAAGAATGTACAAATGGGTGAAAGCATACTTGCGCAACAGAAGAGCCCGAGTACAGATAGACGGACTCAAGAGCAAGGAAGTACAACTGCTTCACGGTGTTCCCCAGGGCGGAGTCTTGTCCCCCACACTTTTTCTAATCTTCATCAATGATCTTGTTGCTAATCTACCGCATGGAATTAAAGCGGCAATGTACGCTGATGACCTTGTTCTATGGAGCACAAATGAACATGCATCAGTGGCCACCAGATTGCTACAAAGAGCTGTAGATACATTTGTTGCATGGGCAAATAGATGGTGTGTCAGCATAAACACTGACAAGTACAGCACCACTCTATTTACTCTCTCTCCAAAACAAAAGGCAGGGATCATCCAGATAAATGGAACACCCCTAAGAGAAGATAAAGAACCAACATACCTTGGAGTAACATTTGATGGCAGGTTGACATGGAGAAAGCACATCAACAAAGCAGTAGCAAAAGCCAGAAGGAAAATAGCCATCCTGAGAAAGCTAAGTGAAACCACACGGGGAGCCAGTGGGAAAATACTTAGCAAAGTTTATTAACAGAGCATACGACCACACCTGGAATACGAGTAAACTGCGCTGTGTTAGGCATCAAAAACCACACTACAAGAGCTGGACAAGGTGCAAAATCAAGCACTTAGAGTTACCACAGGAGGGATGAGATGAACCCCTATAGTAGCAATGGAGAAAATGGGGAGGAGACAAGCACTGAGTGAGCGCAGAGATACGAATACTCTAATACAAGCAGAAAAGTTCCCCCAGCGTGCCAGGCCTTCCTATGAAGAACAGATTTGAAAACACAGCTATGGGGCGGTCGAAAAGAAGTAGTTTTATCCACCAGGCCAAACGACTCTGCAGAGAAACCACCGATCTGCCCACAGTTGGTATCCCCCTAACAACTATTCCAGAGAGAACTCCATGGAAAGATGAACATAGACTATCATTACAAATCCAGACAAAAGTGAAAGGAATATTTGACAAGGAAGAACAGAACAGTGTGCAGCGCAGAACAGCTACTCTCAGCTTCCTTGATGAAGAATACCCACAGGACCTCTGGATCCGAGTCTGCACAGATGGGTCAGCACAAAATGCTGTTCAAAATGGAGGAGCGGGAGTGTACATAGAATACACAAATAATACTAGGGACACAGCCAGATTACCGACAGGAAAGTACTGCCATAACTATGATGCTGAAATTAAGGCAATCAAGATAGCAACAGATAAATTACTAAATACCAGCAATGGTACACAACCTATGGTGCTATTGATAGATACAAAATAAGTACTCGAGGCGCTCCTGTCTGGGAAAATGCCAGTACTAAGGACACTACTTTCTGAACTTAGCAGTCAGCATAAGGTCACCATACAGTGGATACCATCCCTTTGTGGAGTACCCGGAAACGACAGAGCTGATCAATTGGCTAAGGAAGGAGCCAAAGAATAACAGCCTGATGTGCCAGTTACATACCACCAACAGAAAAGAATGATCAAATGTCAGAAAGCCACCAAAACTTGCTCAAGATGACTACCACGTTATGGACAGACCAGAATAAGTCATTATTCTGAACTTCAGAACAGGACACAATAGATTACGGAACCACATGTATACAGAATTCAAGATTGGTGATACAGCCATGTGCACATGTGGATTGGCGTCGCAGACAGCAGAGCACATACTCCATGACTGCCCAAAATATAACATATCTAGGCAAAGCTTCTGGCCTAGAGAGACGACAGTGGAAGATAAACCCTATGGACCGCTGTGTGAACTAAAAAAGATAGTTACATTCATACAAGAGACAAAATTGCAGTTATAGACATATTTCAAGCGAACGAATTAACAAGAAGAAGAATTTCAACGTCAATTAAAAGACAGAGAAGAGAATGAGAGTGTTCACACTGACCTTAGTACCTCGAAAGTTGTGGAATAGTTGTTGAATGCAAGTGGTCAGGTGTGGTATACACGATAACAGCGGTTTGCTGGCGACACCTTAGACATGAGAGCATTGTTGAACTATAAATAAAAGTGGACTACAACTCAGAAGTGTTGAATAGTCATTTTCGTTGATGTTGACAATTGCCCTCATGGATTCTTGTTACAACACGAGCCCGAGAACGGCGTGGCAATTAGTTGGTCAGTATTTAGCTCGCCAAGCAAACTTCAATTGCAGACATCGAACATTTGTCCATGCCATAATAAGGGGATGCCTGGAATCTTCCCTCACTGTCTTCCTCTAGATCTGTGTCCGTTAATCTGTCCAGTTGTTACTGTATCATCTCCTTTGTCCTCTTATAAGAATGTAAACCGAAACAGCAGGGCAACATCAAAACAACTTCATTAAATTATCTGAAGACAAAAATGAGCGGGGAGTCATGCTAGCCGCTGTCTTTCCAGACCTGACACCTAAACAACAACAACAACAACAACAACAACAACAACAACAACAACAACAACAACAACAACAACAACAACAACAACAACAACAACAACAACAGTGATGCAATAATTGTATAGAAGATTTGTGAGTTACCTAATTGTTGTAATCTCGGAGACATAACTGCTACATCCTGGATTAACTGGGACAGCTGGAAAAGTAACATAAATACTATACTATACTATACTATACTATACTATACTATACTATACTATACTATGGAGCCAAGATGGTACTGTGTTTCGTACGCTTACCTACCAGATCCGGAGGTAGTAAGTTCGAATACCGTTGGATGAGGGCATATTTTCAGTGATCTGGGCATCCAGGTGGACCCAGCCTAAAATTGGTACAGGAAATGTCCTCGGACGTAAAGGCGGCCGGTCTGATATTGACCACGTCATCCGGGGCGAAAGCCGATTGCTGTGTAAAAATATCGGGCTAGCACCATTGTCGTTGTGATGACGTACTCCAGCTTCCCTTTCTCATGACGTGCCCACAGAATGTAGACTGTCTACTTCTGATACGAGTTACCCGTTCTCTCTGTCAGTTCACTTCTTTCAAGGTATCTTCGTTACTCTTTCTATCAGTTAATGGTGTTCTCATCATTCTTCTATAGAACCACATCTCTGTAGCTTTTACAGCATTCCTCACTTGTCTGTTAATTGTCCATTATTAGCTTCCGTATATCAGTATTGGTTCAACATAGCTCTTACGAACTCTTTTCTTCACTTCGAGTGACACTTATACATTACAGAGAATATTCTTCATCTGGCTGTCTTTGTTTGAGCTATTCTGCATATAACTTCCTTTCTACATCTTCTGTTTTCTGTTATTAAAGTACCAATGTCCTTATATGCTTTGACTTGCTTCACATTAGTTCCATTCACTTTGATGTTACATTGGATATACAATTTTTGCAATAACTATTACGTCTGTGTTTCTGTTGTTAAAGCTATTACTTTGTTTTCACTTTCTGTTGCAATTATATTTGACATTTCTTGTAACAGTGTTTTAATTTCTGCATAGAGAAGGCTGTGTGCATTATACCCACCAACATATATTCTTGGCTTGTCTTGTATGGACCTCACTATTCTTTCGCTGTACATATTGAACAGATCGAATGATAGTACACAACCTTGTCTAAGACCTTGTTTGGTGTTTTAAAACGTTTCCAATCGGTTGTCTATTCCTTTATCTGCTGTTTTGCTGCCAATACACGTTCTTTATTCTTAAATCATTACCATCGATTCGAAATTCCCAACATTTTAATCATTTCTTCGTGTTTCACATTATCAATTCCATTAGTGTAATCAATAAAGCACAAATAAAGAGTTTATTTTAATCACCTTTTGTATTAATGTTCATGAACTTTCTTAGTGTCTTTCCCTTCTAATGAATACCATTGCTCATCTCCAATTTCTAAATTTATTTTAATGTAGTAACTTTGGTGTTATTGCTATCTTTATATTGAATTATCATTTGTTTTTTTTTTAATTGTTTGCAAATGAAATCTTTATGTCGTGTTTTTGTTTGTGTCCTTGCCATCCTAGGAATTGTGTTTTCCAGTTGTTTACATGTCTACAGCTTTACTGAAGAAAAATCAATTTCTCTTTAAAAAACAAACGAACCTTTGTGACATTGTCATCTCGCAGGCTGGCCCGTTCATTGAGGCATGTTCTGAGTTGTTCTAGTGGTCTCAGTCGATCGTTTAACATCTGACACAGGATCCGCAACTGTACAATTGACAACAGAACGTTAATTATATGCAACTTCCATGCTATTATAGGCTCTTATCATATCAGTAAATCTATCAAGTGCCGTCATCACAATGAAAATTGACTGCCTTTAATATGCAAAATTGTCATCTCTGACTTGGTTGCTGTTGTTGTTGTTGTTCTTCTTCTCCTTCTTCTTCTTCTTCTCCTCCTCCTCCTTGCCTTCTTTTTTTTTTCCTCGTCCACCTATACATCTCTGTCTTCTGTCTCGTTTCCACTTCTTCTTCTTCTCTCCCTCCTCCTCTTCTCATTACCACTACTCTACTACTACTATTTCTACTTCTACTACTACTATTTCTACTTCTACTACTACTACTACTACTACTACTACTACTACTACTACTACTACTACTACTACTACTACTACTACTACAACGATTACTACTACTACTACTGCTGCTGCTGCTACTACTACTACTATTACTACTACAACGACTACTACTACTACTACTACTGCTGCTGCTGCTGCTACTACTACTACTACTACAACGACTACTACTACTGCTGCTGCTACTACAACAACAACTACTACTACTATTACTACTACTACTACTGCTGCTGCTGCTGCTACTACTACTACTACTACAACGACTACTACTACTGCTGCTACTACAACAACAACTACTACTACTATTACTACTACTACTACTACTACTACTACTACAACTACTACTACTACTGCTACTACTACTACTACTACTACTACTACTACTACTACTACTACTACTACTGCTGCTGCTGCTGCTGCTGCTGCTGCTACTACTACTACTACTACTGCTACTACTACTACTACTAAGAATGCAAGTGTTTATTAAAACGTCCAGAACGTATATTTCCACTGCAGGAACATATTTCACATAATGTAAGGCAGTGGCGTCACTGGGGTTGGTGTCACCCAGTGCGGTAAACTCTTGGTGTCACCCCTCTAGACTTTCGCCATGGTCTTCTTCCGAGTGTTCCTGTACCATATATAATCGCATATAGTAATGTTTGTAAAATAAGTCAAAAACTTAATAAGGACATAAGAAAGAAAACAAATTGAACAATATAACTTCCAATACTTCAGGTAAAACATAAATAAAGAACTTCGACAAACTCGGACAAAGTTAAATTTTTGTTATTTAACATTAAAATTTCTGTTATTTAAAATTAAAAGTTTCCCATCCTGGTCTTCAAAGCTGCAAACCTGTCAATCACATCATCAAAATCAATATCTTTCACCATATCACTTTCAATTGATAATATAGCCAGATCAGAAAGTCTTGACTGTCCCATGGTTGATCGCAAATAGTTCTTTATAAGTTTCAGTTTTGAAAAGCTCCTCTCACATGAAGCCACAGACACACAGATCGTAAGAAATAGTTGTAGGCTTAGTGAGAGTATTGGGAGAGATTCAAGGAAATCCCAGTCAACTATGAATTTTAAAATATCAAATATTGACCAGTCTTTGGCTTTGTGGATATCAATATCTGCTGCCTTCAGGTGTCTTCTCAGCCTTGGTACTTCTTTTAAAAGCTCTACTTCGGATAGCTCATCATAGAAAGTGGTCAATTTTGGAACTGACACCAGCAACTCTTCTTCAGTTGCTGATAGAAGACTCTTGGCTTGAACAGCCTCAAACATATTTGCTACTTCCTTGATCGCTGTTGATCTGGTCTGGAGTTCAGAATGAAAACGATCAATACACTCCAGCATCGCCCTATTGTTTTCTTCTTGCATAGTGAGTCCAGCTTCTCTGAGTTGTTCCCCTGCCATTCTCTTCTTGAACCTTAATCTTCTCTCTACTGTTATTTCAAATTACTCTGCTTTTAAAAGTGCCTGTTCAATTGCATGCTCCACTAAGTGACTGCGCTTCTCCTGCAGAAAAAGTCTTAATACCTCTAACTTGGTCACTACTTTGTCAAGAGTTAAGCCTTTAGTCTGCAGATACTGCTGTGTCAAATTAACTTCCTCAAGTACAGAAGCCCAAAAGTAAAGGTAGCACAGAAACGTGAAATCACAGACAGCAGGTAAAAGACCTTGTGCTGCACCTCTTGTTTCCACATTTTCACGAGGATCACATAGAGCTTCAATCGCCGCCACACATTCATCAAACTTATCTTTCACCGGTTTAACAGCAGCATGATGTGCACTCCAGCGTGTTGTTGATAGCCTTTTAATCGACATTGCAGTGTGTTCAATTAAAACATCCCATCGATGGGTGGAAGCAGCAAAGAAGGAATACATTCTCTCAAGAGTTCCAAACAATGTTACACATAAAGCATTTTCAGCAAAAGAGTGTTGACCACACAAGTTAAGCGAATGGTCCACGCATCCGTTAAAAATAGCTTTCTTATTCTTTCTTTTTAGAATGGCTTGAACACCTCCATGAATTCCAGACATTGTGGCAGCATTATCATAACCTTGAGCTCTGCACATCATTATGTCAAGTCCATCACTTTCTAGATTTTTTTAAATGTCTGAACTGAGGTCATCAGCTTTTTTCCCCTTTAAAGGGAAAAATCCTAGAAACACTTCTCTCACTTCAACTTCCCCATTGTGGATTTTCACATATCTGATCATCTCAGACATCTGGTCAGTGTGTGATATGTCAGGTGTGCTGTCGAACATAATTCCAAAATACCTTGCAGCCTTTATATCATTTACAAGAATTTCCTTCACATGATTTGCCAGAACAGTTATAAATTCATTCTGAGTTTCTGGTGAAAGATAAGATACGGATGCTTTTACTGTTACAGATGTAGTTCGCTTTAATCTCATTAGGTGCTCTTTCAACACAGGGTCATATTTAGAAAGCATCTCAACCATCTCAAGAAAGTTTTCTTTATTCAACGAAGATGCATCTTCCTTATGGCCACGAAATGCCAGATTTTGCTTAGCAAGAAACAATGTGATATCAAGCAACCTGTGCAAGATATCCCTCCATTTTTTTTTATCCCTATCCATTACAGCAACACTGTCGGCATCAATTGTTTTGTGCAGCTTAAGGCCTGCTGCCAATGTTTTCCATTTTTCAAGGCAACCTAGATGGTCATCCGATATCTCATGATTATGTAATTTTGGGCTCAGCTTCCACCACTGCTGAAACCCAGTGACAAATTTTGATGTTTGTTCTGTTACATTAACAGCAAAGAGTCTGCAGCAAAAGCAGTATAATTTTTCACTGACGAGCGAGTAAACCATCCATGACCGCAGTATTTTCTCACCATTTGGCATCGTCTTGTGGAACCATTCTTTTGACAGCTGGCGCACATCTCCTTTAGTCTTTGCACCTTGCCTTGTCACAGTACTGAAAGGCCCATCCTTGTTCTGAAAAGAACAACTTCTTCTTTTGATAATTTCAACTCGAAAATTATCTGGAACTGGTGCATTCCAGAAAGAAGCATCAGATAAAATATTCCAATTTTTCTCATCCACTTGACTCATCACATTTACAGTATCATGACGAGAATCATTTTCAGCATGCATTTCTGTTTCAACTTCATTCACTGCTATTTCATTATGTATTTCTGCATCAATCTCGTGATTCTCTTCCATTTCTGGCTCTAGTTGCTCTTTTGAAGAATGCATGCTGTCAGCATGGGAGGAATCCTTATCAATTGTAGATTGAGGAAGAACGTCTTTTGATGAACCTTGTCCATCACTTGGTCTCTTGACATATTGAAGCATGAATCCAGGTAGTGATTTTAGTGATTCACATCTTTTCTTCTTTGCTTTTCGCTGCTCGCATCCATTAGGCCTCTTTGATGTGTGCACTCCATGTGGCATGATGGAATATTCTAAAATAATAAATCTATAATAAATTAGGGACTTAAAAATATACAACTAAACAAAAAGATATAATATAAATATATAAAATCTGTATAAATAATTATAATCCAAACATTTATGATTTATTCATAATTTAATAAATATAGTTATTTAGGTTAAATTACGTTGTTTACCGTAGAATTAAAATATAATTAAAAAATGATTATGTACACTAAAAAGAACCGTCTAAAAAAGAAAACTTGTCATACAAAATATTACATTTTTTAAAATATTGTCCATGGAAGTTACAACTTTTTTATTTCATTGTAACAAGTTTGAGTGGATTGTAACTTTTTTACTGGCTAATGTAGTATTGAACATACCAACCTGCATACGATGCGGATGGCAAATGCTGCAAGGCACAATTAATGGATTCAAATACAAATGTAACCGGCGGTCAACAATATTCGTTGCAACACTTCTTCTTAACTTTTATAAGGAAGTTTTGTCGCCAATACACGACTGTCATTTTATGACATATATTTTATTATTTTATATTGCGAATTGCTGGCGAATGTCAGTAACCGCATCAATTATTGGGGGGATCTGCGTGTGGCAGTCTCAACAGTGACTCGTTGGTTCGAAAAATTACACAACCGTTATTTATTTTTCTATTTACATCTTTTTAATTAAAAAATTAAATTAAAAAATTAAAATATATATTTTTCAGACAGATAGAAAAACGTGTGTATGCCGTAATTATTAATTTATTGTAGTAGTAAACTACTAGTATACTATAGTATAGTAATACTAACTTTTTTAAGTGGAAGCCTGCCGCTGTTTTTCTCCTTTAAAATTTATGCCCTGTCCTAATTAATTTACTTTAACATATTTATATTTTAGTGATATTGATAACATTATAAAATTTCGAAAAAATAATTATTTACATAAAAAACGAACCTGTAAACAACGTCTGTCATTTTCTGCAACCACGTGACTCCACACGTCATTAATTGGCGCGTTTGCAAATGACCCACGATTCTACTCCGACTCCGAGCAGCTCTGAGCTCTGAGTCTTATTCATTTAAGCACCAGACGCTCTGCATGGTGGCACCCTGTGCCTGCTCATGTATTTAACAATGAACGGTTATGAAACCCGACTAGACAGAGCTATGTCTGCTTTGTCAAATTTGCAATTTTTTTTATTTTGGTGTCACCCCTTGATGGTGTCACCCGGTGCGGCCCGCACCCCCCGCATCCCCCTAGTGACGCCCCTCATGTAAGGCCAGTGTAGAGTATATCATCTATACCATCTCAAACACAGAATACTTGTCCATTTATAACTTCTCAAATACAGTGCATGTCTCAAAGTCTCTAACACAGAGTACCTGATCATATATGTCCTCTCAATATCTCAAATACAGAGTACCTTACCACGTACACCATCTATAATTCCCCAAGTATCAGAGTACTTGGTCATCTATCTACTCAGTCTCCAAGCCTCAGAGTACTTATCCAAACGGTCTCAAAGTCTCAGAGTACTTGGTCATCTACATGGTCTCAAAGTCTCAGAATACTTGGTCATCTAGACGGTCTCAAAGTCACATAGTACTTGGTCATCTACACAGTCTCCGAGTCACGCCGTTCAGTTCTGCACAACTGTCAGAGATCTGCGCTGCCAGACGTAAGGGGAGCGTTCTGAGCTGGAGCAGAATTTATGGGGCACTGACATGGAAAAAACGATGAACTTCATCCCAGCAAGGGGGCAGCATGTATAGTTAACTAGCTGACCCGGCCCGGCTTCGCCCAGACCCTGGTGGGGAGCATCTCATTTAATTCATAGAAGTAGTCATATAAGTTCTCGTTCCCGTTACCGACTATCTGTCTGTCTGTCTGTCTGTCTGTCTGTCTGTCTGACCCGGCCCGTCTTCGCCCAGACCCTGTTGGGGAGAATCTCATTTAATTCATATAAGTAGTCATATAAGTTCCCGTTCCGACTATCTATCTGTCTGTCTGTCTGACCCGGCCCGGCATCGCCCAACTCCTGGTGGGGAGAATCTCATTTAATTCATATAAGTAGTCATATAAGTTCCCGTTCCCGACTGTCTGTCTGTCTGTCTATCTATCTATCTATCTATCTGTCTGTCTGTCTGACCCGGCCCAGCCCATGGTGGAGAGCATCTCATTTAAATTATATAAGTAGTCATATAAGATCCCGTTCCCGACTATCTGTCTGACTGTCTGTCTGTCTTGGGTAAATGGAGGAGGGAGGAGGAAGAGGGAGGTGGAGGAGGGAAGAGGAGGGAGGAGGAGGGAGGAGACAGGAGGAGTAGGGAGGAATAGGAGCGAGGAGGAGGGATTAGGAGGAGGAGGGAGGAGTAGTGTGGAGGAGGAGGCGAGGAGGAGGGAGGAGGAAGAGGGAGGAGGAGGGAGAAGGAGGGAGGAGGAGAACGCAGGAGGAGAAGGGAGCAGGAGGAGGAGAGGGGGGAGGAGGGAGGAGGAGGGAGGAGGAGGAGAGAGTAGGAGGATGGAGGAGGCGGAGGGAGAAGAAAGAGGGAGGAGGAAGAGGGAGAATGAGGAGGGAGAAGGAGGAGAAGGAGGGGGAGGAGGGAGGAGGAGGGAGGAGGGAGGAGGTAGATGGAGGAGGAGGGAGGCGGAGAGAGGAGGAGGAGGGAGGAAGAGGGAGGAGGAGGAATGTGAAGGGAGGAGGAGGGAGGAGGTAGAGGGAGAGGAGGGAGGAGAGGAGGTAGAGGGAGGAGGAGGAGGGAGGAGGCGGAGAGGGAGGAGGGGGAGGAGGGAGGAGGAGTGATGAGGAGGACGGAGGAGGAGAGAGGAGGAGGAGAGAGGAGGAGGAGGGAGGAGGAAGAGGGAGGAGGAGGAATGTGAAGGGAGGAGGAGGGAGGAGGTAGAGGGAGGAGGAGGGAGGAGGAGGAGTGAGGAGGAGGAGAGGGAGGAGTGAGGAGGAGGAGAGGGAGGAGGACGAAGGAGGAGGGGGAGGAGGGAGGAGGAGGAGGAGGGAGGAAGAAGGAGGAGGAGGGAGAAGGAGGGATGAGGAGGAGGAGGGAGGAGGAGGAAGAGGGAGGAGGAGGAATGTGAAGGGAGGAGGAGGTAGAGGGAGGAGGAGGAGGGAGGAGGAGAAGGGAGGAGGAGGGATGAGGAGGAGGAAGAGGGAGGAGGAGGGAGGAGGTAGAGGGAGGAGGAGGAGGAGTGAGGAGGAGAGGGAGGAGGAGGAAAGAGGAGGGGGAGGAGGGAGGAGGAGGGAGGAAGAAGGAGGAGGAGGGAGAAGGAGGGATGAGGAGGAGGAGGGAGGAGGAGGAAGAGGGAGGAGGAGGAATGTGAAGGGAGGAGGAGGGATAGGGAGGAGGGGAAGAGGAAGAGGGTAGGAGGAAGAGTGGAGAGGAGGAGGGAGGATGTAGAGGGAGGAGGAGGGAGGAAAAGGGAGGAGGGAGGAAGAGAGAGGAGGAGGAGGGAGGAGGTAGGAGGAGGAGGAAGAGGGAGGAGGAGGGAGGAGAAGGAAGGAGGAGGAAGAAGGAGGAGGAAGAGGGAGGAGGAGGATGGAGGAGGGAGAGGGAGGAAGAGGGAGGAGAAGGAAGGAGGAAGAGGGAGGAGGAGGATGGAGGAGGGAGAGGGAGGAGGGAAAGAGGAAGAGGGTAGGAGGAGGAGGGGAGAGGAGGAGAAGGAGGGAGGAGGAGAAGGAGGAGGAGGGAGGAGGAGGGGATAGGAGGAGGGAGGAGGCAGAGGGAGAAGAAGGAAGGAGGAGGAGGAAGGAGGGAGAGGAAGGAGGGAGAATGAGGAGGGGAGGAAGGAAAGGGAGGTGGAAGAGGAGGAGGAGGGAGGAGGAAAGAGGTAGGGGGAGGAGGAGGTAGAGGGAGGAGAAGGAGGAAGGAAAGGGAGGAGGAAGAGGAGGAGAAGGGAGGAGGAGGGTGGAGGGAGGAGGAGGAGGTAGAGGGAGGAGGAGGGAGGAGGTAGGAGGAGGTGGAAGAGGGAAGAGGGAGAAGAAGGGAGAAGGAGGAGTGAGGATGATGAGGGAGAAGGAGGCAGGAAGAGGGAGGCAGGAGGAGGAGGAGGGAGAGGGAGGAGAAGGGAAGATGAGGGAGGAGGGGGAGGAGGCGGAGGGAGTAGGAGGGAGGAGGATGGAGGAGGAGGGGAGAGGAAGAGGGAGAAGAAAGAGGGAGAAGGAGGAGGGAGTCGGGAGAGGGATGAGAGGGAGGAAGAAGAGGAGGAGGGTGGAGGGAGGAGGTAGAGGGAGGAGGAGGGAGGAGAAGAGAGGAGGAGAGAGTTCGCCATTCCGAATTCATACTCGTCTAGTTCTTCCCTTCTACACGACTGTAGATAACTTCCTTACACATAAAAAGATGAATTGTTATTGATATTGCCGTGGCATGGAGGAATATCAGCAGCAGAGTTGATCCAAAAAACCAAAGACTGAGATCTACGGAGAGCCATGAACGCCTACGCCAGCCGGCACGGCACTTGATGATGATGATTGCCGTGTGACGATTCTGTGTAGTCACGTCATTTTCTTCCCTTTCCCTAGCGTTTTGGTTCGGGGATTCTTTCATCATCATCATCATATATTTACGTACGTATTTTGGGAGGGGGAGGAGGGAGGAGGAGGAAGAAGAAAAAAAAAACTATGACAGTTGACAGCTCTGGAATGAAAGGAAGGCGTGTAGAAAATTTCATCTCAATCGGATGGGCCGTTCGCGAACAAATAAAGGACATACATATTTACATACATATATACATACACTTTGTTTTATAGATATAGAAATAGAATGCAAAGTTGGAGAAAACGACAGACAGGAAAAACACTTAATTTCATGCTAGCAACAAACACGCCCATCCACGCCATAATTAAAGTCAGTCATACTCACATTTGCCTCTCCTTTCTCAGTCTGTTTCTGGACGTCCTTCACATTTCTCCCGCCGTCTGCCTCCAATGTCTGCAACCTGGTCTCTAGTTCTCTCAACAAGGTCGTGTTCTGAGCATGACCTTCAGATATGTGTTGGACACTCTGCGTGTTAGCCATGACCTTGTCTGACTGGACACGTGTTACAATTTCGATATCCTCATGTTTGTTTCTGCAATAATCAGTTATTCCTTCAAATCTCTCATCTAATGCATCGACGTTTGCTTTCACGGACTCCAGCATATTAGGTACATGAACAAGTTTTTCTACGAGTCCTGCCTGAGATTCCATCTCTGCTTTCATTTTGTCTTGTACCGTAGATATCTTCTGCAGCTGTTTCTCAAGACTTTGTAATCTTGTCTTCTGCTCTTGCTCTATTGCATCTTGTGTTTCACTGATATCACTGATTTGTTGTTTGACTTGTTTAAACCTTGAGCTATGCTTCATGTCCGACTCTGATAGTTTGGATAACACATCCTTCAGTTGTTGATCAATGCCACTTTGTTGTTCAGCACCTTTTTCTGTTCTGCTCCTGAAGGAGCACATGGCCTCTTCTATGACCGCAATTCTATCTAAAACGGGTTTCATGTGAGCTCCATCTGTGCATACAATTAAACAATTTATCAATGATAACTAAAATGAATACATTATTACTGACATAAATTTTATTATCATGTTATCATCACAGCCGGAAGCAGCAATGGCTAGATCGATGTTCAACGGTCAACTGCGATAGTTCTGTATGCAAATAAATCATAGCTAAACTCTAAAGACAGCACCAACAATCTACATCACGGGCACCAGAATAATCTTTAGACTGAGAACAAAACATAGAACCTGCGTAAAAACCGCCGGACTCATTGCAGTAGGCAAGAACATGTACGGAGATCTTAAGGTGCAGCCCGATAGATAGTTAATTAATTACCTAGTTGAATTGTTATGATTTTATGATGTTTTTAAAACCAATAAGCAGAATCATTGAGTGAAAAAAAAAGGTAAATCACGGGAAGAAAAGAGAGCTAGACAAATCGTCAACTTTCCGCCGTTCTGTGATTCTTATAAAGTTGTTGTGAATGTGTTGTGCCGGACACATGGGACTGAAGTGCTCGAGACAACAGAGGTACGAGTACAAGGAGGACTTCACTGTCATGGACACGAGTCATCAGATCAGATCGATAATAGCTGCAATCAGGACTGGACCGGTCAGGATCACACTTCTAGGATCGCACCCCCAGATCCACACTCCTCAGAAATCCACAGAGATCCAATAGCAATAATGTATTCAGATGTCGATCCCCGACACCATCCCTTCACAAACATTTATATAGAATGACTGCAGACCATAAACTGAATGGAGGTACCGAACAACACACTGTGTGGAGGCACTGAAAAACACACTGTGTGGAGACATAGAACAACACACTGTATGGTGACATAGAACAACACACTGTATGGGGACATAGAACAACATAGTTTATGGGAACATAGAACAACACAGTTTATGGGAACATAGAACAACACACTGTATGGGGACATAGAACACCACACTGTATGGGGACATAGAACAACACACTGTATGGGAACATAGAACACCACACTGTATGGGGACATAGAACACCACACTGTATGGTGACATAGAACAACATACTGTATGGGAACATAGAACAACACAGTTTATGGGAACATAGAACAACGCACTGCATGGGAACATAGAACAACACAGTTTATGGGAACATAGAACAACACAGTTTATGGGAACATAGAACAACACATTTTATGGGGGTATAGAAGAATATACTGTATGGGGACATGGAACAACACAGTTTATGGGAACATTGAACAACACACTGTATGGGGACATCGAACAACACATTTTATGGGGGTATAGAAAAACACACTGTATGGGGACATATAACAACACACTTTATGGGGACAGAACAACATACTGCATGGTGACATACAACAGCACACGGCAATGAGCGAATTAATACAAAAGACTTCCATTTTGACTATTTGAGAAAAAGGACAAAGTTGGGGACATTTATGACAAATTGAAATTATCATCTAGTGACATGTATATGAATGTCACCACAGACCTCGTAGAGAGAACTAGTCACATACATATGAATCCAGACGTGAACAAGTGACGCTGGCACTGGATAGGCCATACATTGAGAAAACCAGAGAACAGCATAACTAGAATAGCCTTAGTCGGTAACACACAGAGCAACAGAAATAGGCGACGACTATAAAACTGACGGAGAAGATAAGTAGAAACATACATGAACAATATGGGAACGAACTGGACATAGCTGTAAGTGACACATGAAGATCGAGAGGAGGAGGGAGTTGGGCTTGGAGTGAGTTGGCTAAACGGCTATGCCCCAAAGAGGGTAAAATAGAAACATGTGTACTGATCTGATAGCTCAATAATATCCAGGACATACCTCCATGCCAACGTCTAAGACAGCCAGTATCGATTCCGTCAGTGTGCATCTTGTCTCTTTTATCGCTCATCTTTCCAATCTTTACTTGTTTTGTTTGTTTAAGCTCGCTCGCTTTGAACCCAAGCATAATCCATGCACACTACTTCTACTAGTGCTGGGATGAATTTTGCTTATGGATTGGCGTTACCTATTAACAGTTTCCCTCGCCTTCAGGCGAAGCCACTACCACTTCAGAGGTACTTGTAATTTACGTCCCCACGTCAAGGACGATAGGTCAACATTTTAGTCCAACTGTCCGGTGTAGGGGTTGAACCCTTACCTCGGCATCAGCACACCGAATGTTTAAGAACATGCGTTCTTATCCATTCGACCATGCCGACCTACCTCCAGTCGTTATGATGTTCTCCAGTGCTTCTCTTTTATCGCTGATCTCTCTAGTCGTCACGATGTTCTCCATTCCCTCTCTTTTCATTATTTGATCGATGAACACGAGAAGTACATCGGGAAAACGAGGTGCCTCGCCAACCAACACAGAACTGGCACTATTAGCCACCGAAAGCTGATGCTTATGCTGGGGGGGGGGGGGGGGGGAGAGAGAGGATCTGAGCACCTATGGACCTGTCTGGAGTGCAATGAAGATACCCCAACTGATAACTGATAACTGTCACATGATCATAGTTGTATATAATGAGCTGCTTTCATTAGCCTGTTCCAGGTAGTGGCAACGTTCATGTCACAACCAGACTTCGATTTCCTCCAAGCTCCTTCTAATTTGTCCGTTCACATTCCATGATCCACTGCCATACAGCAGCACTGGTTTCATATAATATTTCAGTCCTCTCTTTTTGATATTGATGAAGAGTTACTTAATCTGTCAGATTTGTTCATGGTCTCAAAAACAGATTGTGCTTGACCTATGCTGCTCTTAATCTCTGTTCACATCCTTTATCTGATGTTGTGATTTATTTACTTAGTTAAGCATTTTTCGTCAAGTATAATATCACTTGTTGTTATCGTGTTTGATGTATAACATTGTTTCTATTTTCTAGATAAGCGATCAGTTTAGTTACATTAACTATTCCAGTAATACTAAGTCCTTTACCGCAAATTCATCTGCCCGTGTTTCCTTTCTTCAAATGTTTGCAGTATCAGTGAGTTCTTTATGTTTCCTAACTTCAAATGTGTGCAGCATCAGTAAGTTCTTGTTGTTTCCTTTCTTCAAATGTTTGCAGCATCAGTGAGTTCTTGTTGTTTCCTGTCCTTAAATGTTTCCAGCATCAGTAAGTTCTTTTTGTTTCCTGTCTTCAGATGTTTGTAGCATCAGTGAGTTCTTGTTGTTTCCTATCCTTAAATGTTTCCAGCATCAGTAAGTTCTTTTTGTTTCCTGTCTTCAGATGTTTGTAGCATCAGTGAGTTCTTGTTGTTTCCTGTCCTTTAATGTTTCCAGCATCAGTAAGTTCTTTTTGTTTCCTGTCTTCAGATGTTTGTAGCATCAGTGAGTTCTTTTTGGTTCATTTCTTTAAATGTGTGCAGCATCAGTGAGTTCTTGTTGTTTTCTGGTCTTGACTTCAAATATCTTTCTGACTTCACTGAATGACCACGGGCACTTCAATAAGATAATACTGACAAACGAACATTTTGATTTTATCTAGTGTCCAGAGATCAAACATAAACTAGGCTTACTGTGTGTGTCATTATATAAATCATTGCAACATCAGAGACCAACCTGCAGGTTGAACAGGCTCTGTCAACTGTCTGTAGGATGTTGTGGCTGTAGAAGCTAGTGGTGCTGCTGGCTGTCTGTCAGATGCTGCTGGAGTAGAGGATGCTGCGGCTATTGACTGTGATGTCTGGCCTGGCTGTTCAAAAGAAAGCTGATTTGCTGCAACACCGACTGATCCACCTGTGAAAGAATGGATGAAACAAATACTATCAAAGATCGCAGACACATTCAATCTGTTATGGTTTCGGCTTATGCATTACTTTAACTGCACACGTTTATCTACAACAGTGCATATTTCATCCCACATTTGTGACACAAGAGGTGTCTCAGCACCGTGCACAAACTCTGTGGTAACGGCCAGAAATCATGCATGTGTATGTCAGAATCATGCATGTGTATATCAGAATCATGCATGATGTACATTTTCTGATGTGGGTAAGTTTTCTCATGTTGACATTAGAGTGGATAGCGGCATATTGTGTGTTGGTGTTCTCATGTTGACATGTAGAGTGGACAGCGGCATATTGTGTGTTGGTGTTCTCATGTTGACATGTAGAGTGGACAGCGGCATATTGTGTGTTGGTTTTCTCATGTTGACATGTAGAGTGGACAGCGGCATATTGTGTGTTGGTTTTCTCATGTTGACATGTAGAGTGCACAGCGGCATATTGTGTGTTGGTTTTCTCATGTTGACATGTAGAGTGGACAGCGGCATATTGTGAGTAGGTTTTCTCATGTTGACATGTAGAGTGGACAGCGGCATATTGTGTGTTGGTGTTCTCATGTTGACATGTAGAGTGGACAGCGGTATATTGTGGGTAGGTTTTCACATGTTGACATGTAGAGTGGACGGCGTCATATTGTGGGTAGGTTTTCTCATGTTAACATGTAGAGTGGACAGCGGCATATTGTGGGTAGGTTTTCTCATGCTGACATGTAGAGTGGACAGCGACATATTGTGGGTGGGTGTTCTCATGTTGACATGTAAAGTGGACAGTGGCAGATTCGGTCTGCTGCTATCCATGTCCAACTGTTGAGGGGTTATCACCTCGCTCAACGTGCACACGGGACCTCCGAGTTGTTCACCCATATCTGAGGGGGCCAGCCGTCTGACCCACTACTTAGAGATTTGTGGTGCAGTGGCTCTCTTGTCTGGTAGTGTTTCCACATGAAAGTACTTGTTTTATTCCACATATTCTGTGGGACATCATCATCATGTGCCTCTCTTGTCTGGTAGTGCTCTATTCCACATATTCTGTGGGTCATCATCATCAAGTAGTAGTTTTTGCAGGACGTCGCCCTCATATCGACCCCACGAGAAGTCTCTCGACCCTCACCAGTCCTCCTGCCCCATGCACCGACATTACCAAGTTGTCTGCAATGGTCTGTGTCCATCTTCGTGCTGGTCCATGACTGCCTCTACTCCCAGGAACCATACCCTCCTTCACTGTCCTGTCTAAGACACTGTCCTGTCCAAGCCACTGTCCTGTCCCAGCCACTGTTAAACATGTAATATGGTCATAGTATTTCAGTTTCCAAGACAAGATGATGTCCATGATCCACGTATGTTCAGATCTGGTAAAACACCAGGATTTTTCTTTTTCCCGTCTCACGATATTCCATGAATGTGTCTGTAGCATGTACAATCACAAGCCCCGAGTGTCTTCTGCAGTGATTGCGAAATGGTATGTTGTTGATGTGCCCGAATGATTCTGTTGATGTGCTCGAATGGTTTTGTTGAGTGATATTGCCGCATCTGCAACTCTCAATGTCCTAGCGGCATTAATTTCCTTCTCTGACCACGATATTCTCAATATTCTTCTGAACACGGCGTATCTCCTTTGTCTAACATTTCTGCACCATTCCACCACTCATGGTCCAGCATTCACATCGAACAGAAGATCCGGCCCCACACTACAATTCTGTCATCAGATTGTTGTACTTGTCATGATAACATCACAGTTAGCACATCAATAAGCCCATAGCGATGGTGGCACAGAGTAGTTGCTAGCATGTCTGCCTGCCTGCCCGCTGGTCGTGCGATCGAACATCATTTGAAGTCGGAGGGTTTTTTAAATTGGCTCCCAGATAGACCCAGTAAAATGTGTTCCAGGAAATGTCATGGAAAGTATAGGCGGCCGAAAGTATGTTGTCCACATCCCTTCTCCAGTTCCGACTGTTCTAAAATATGGAGCTATCAACATGTACTTAATATTCCCCACGGTATGAGAATGGCAATTTATTCCCTTTTACCACAGCTCACAGAGGATTATATTCATAGCCGCCTGAACGGGTCCATAATTGCTTCCATACAGTCTTAATATATCTTTAATATATCTGTGCATGTACAACGGCCACCTGTAGCATATCCAATACAACACCTGATTGTAGCATGCCTAATACGACTAATTGTAGCATGCCTAATACGACTAATTGTAGCATGCCTAATACGACTAATTGTAGCATGCCTCATACGACTAATTGTAGCATGCCTAATACGACTAATTGTAGCATGCCTAATACGACTAATTGTAGCATGCCTAATACGACTAATTGTAGCATGCCTCATACGACTAATTGTAGCATGCCTAATACGACTAATTGTAGCATGCCTAATACGACTAATTGTAGCGTATCCATTACAACCAACTATACCATTTCCAAAAACTGATGAGATTGCTAGCGTGCTTGTGTGTTCTACGTTCTAGCCGCTCAAATCGTCACACTGAACGTTCGCATTCCAACTGTTGGTATTGATTCATTCAGTTGACTGTCCTCGAGTCAGCCCAGCTCTCTAAGAGTCCTTATAATGTCGCCTCTATCCATTGGTTGCTGGTCTCCCTGGCCTAGGGATTTAACGTCTTTCTCCGTAATCTCGTATACTCTCGTGAGTGACGTGGCGTGCGCGAGAATGGTTAGCGGTTCCCGCCGCGTCGGTAACTTACTGGGTATTTTAGCCGGTCGTCCAGAAAGCAATGGTAAACTACTAAGCGTAATCTTGCCAAGAAATCAACAATCAGCTGAAAGATGCTGATGCTGACAGCGATGTCCTGTAAAGGATATGCGAACAAACAAAAAATATCCATTGGTTAACCTTCAAATGTAATGGCCTTATCAGCCATCATATCTGCTCTTTCATTAGTTATTTCTGATATACTAGTATTTACTTGATAGTTCTTATTTGTTAGTTCTTACCTGTCAGTTCTTACCTGTTAGCTCTGCACATTTGTCACATAGGAACTCAGATGTACTGTCTATCATCTGACTTAACTCTTGGTACTCCAGGTTGTTGCTTCCCCTTTGTGTCCATGACTCTTGTCACAGAAAAAACTGCAGTTTAATGATTCCTTGATAACTTACATATTAAAATACAAGGAAGGAGAAGGGTTAACAATTGTGTACTTCATTCTGCGAGGAGGAATAAAATTCACGAGCATTGACCTACGAATATAAAAATAGGATACAGGTACGCGCCGAGGGCAGTGACTCTCGCTAGTATCGGCCGACGGGAAAATGAACGGAGAATGCTTTGAAGTGCAAACGAGCGATGGACAGAGGACCAGCTCAACAGCGGAGAACGGAGCGCCCGGACGTATACGTGATTTCACTGAACTTTTGATGTTACGGGAACGACAAAGGCGATTGTTGATGTATGGACATCAAACACTAACGAAGAACGGAAGGCCCAATATAAATAGTAGCAACTGGGATGGTTGGGTTAGTGTGTGCTACCGAAAGGGACGGCAAACTGGATTTATGTCTCCTGAAAATAGCAAAGAAATCATCCCGGGAAATGGGATAGAAGTGATTGTGTGCTAATAGATTTCAATGCTTGGAGTATCATTAATTCTAGATATATAAGGTAACACTAATATTAGCATAGGGAAATATGTGGTTGTGCGTAGGGTTTACTATTGCTTTCTATTTAGTGAATAGTTTATACTTTAGTGAATTCTGCTGTTTATGTCAGAGTAATTCTTTCGGAGGCTGTTTCATTACGGCTGGAGAAAGATAATCACATAGACAGTGATATGAGGCAGACTTAAATCACCTGATTTAATGTTTATTACCCAGGTTCTACTACACAGCCTGACCTATCAAAGAAGATCAACCAGTACATCTCTTGTACAGAGAAAGCAGTGTTGATAATACAGGAAATACATTTTAATTTAATCAGGCACTTCACAGGTGCAGTGAAAGTATGTCACTATAGCAAATGCAAAGTGGGTGACTTAACGAATGTCAAAAAACAGATTTTGGTGAACCTTAGAGAAGAAACTTTATTCAAGCATAGAAAATAGGATAAAACATTTTCATTTAGTACTCACCTAAACGAAACAGGGAAGAACCCTAGACCAGTGTACATATATTCAGAAAACGGTTAAATAACTGTGGACAGGTGTGAGGTGTTTTCACTGATGGATTATAACAACATAAAACTGAAAACTCTGTCTACGGAAAGGACTTACCGTGATCACATTACTGTACGGTGTTACTGTGGTGAACAATTGTTTGTGTTTTCAAGAATTGGATTAAGTCAAGACCCAAGCTGAACGGATCATACCGGGTGAGAACGTTCTAAGTCTGTGTTTGATATCTGATGTTTTGGCCTGTTGAATATGCCGGAGAAGATTACGGAGACTATCTATCAACATCTTATCTTGCATCCACACTAGAAGAACATACCAACTACATAGACACTATCCATACATAAACCAGACATAGTTTTTATTAATAAATCTTTTGTTTATTGTTGAAAGGAACTGTTGTCGGAGTATGTGTTGAAGGAATAACGGAGAGAGAGTGAAAGAAATAGATATATGGAAGGGAAGACAGAAGAGAGGAGTGTAGACTAAAGTCAGGCAATAATCCCAACAGATAATAAGTTGAAGATGTACTTGTTGATTCCAACTTCCTCTCAGGAAAACAAGTGACATAATTGGTGGAGCGAGCGGGGTAGGAAAAATACCCATATGACCTGGAGGCATAACAGGGCATATGAATAAAGGGGTACTTGCATATTGGCACAGGCATAGCGGAGTACCTACATGTTGGGACATACTGATTAGAATAAAAAGAAGTATATATTGATGACTTTTAATGGAAGGACGTCCATTGGATATATGGTGCCATTACATTTATGGTAGAACCATTTCATTAATGCTGGTGACTTTACAGTGAGAAAGTTCCAGACAGAGTGAATGTGGATAGGTGGTAAGACACATTACATACCTAGTCACACGGTCACACGTCTACATAAGTCTTTATCCTATATCTCCTCTGGTGGATGAGAGAGTGGTTGTGATGTACGGTGTGGTGTTGTAGATTTAGAATATTTAATAGACATAGATAAATGATATAGGTTCTAGGTAGATTATCTGTTTATAGGAAGGACTTCTTTATTGCTTGAGGTGTCTGTACTCTATTTGCGGACTTACATTCTTAACTATGGCAACTCCTAAAGTAACTACAGCAGAACTAAGGGCCAACGGGGAGGAAATTGGTTTAGCTGGCTCGGAACTAACTGATTACATCCAGGAAAGAGAGCGAGAGATTCGTCAAGCGGAACGAGAAGATCGGAAGGCCGAGTTGGAAGTGAGAAGAATAGAGGTGGAGACCAAACGAATGGAAATGGAACAAGAGGCCAAGAAACTGGAACAGGAGACCAAGCGACTGGAAATGGAACAAGAGGCCAAGAAACTGGAACAGGAGACCAAGCGACTGGAAATGGACCAGGAGACCAAGCGACTGGAAATGGACCAGGAGACCAAGAAACTGGAAATGGAACAGACTGCCAGGAGACAAGAAATGGAACATGAATACCGCTTGAAAGAGTTAGAACTCAAGACACAAACTAAGGGTGAAATAGATGCAGCAGAAGGAAGTTCATCTTCACCTGGGGCAACCCACATGATTGGGCAGGGTTACCATGCCATGAAGTTTCCCTTGGCGGTCTTTGATGAAAGTAAAGAGAAGATATATCAGTTTTTGGATCGGTTCGAGGCTATGGCAGTCGCTATGGGACTGGATAGAACCAGATGGGCTCTTAAATTATCCCAGGCTTTACGTGGTTCAGGCTACGAGGTCTACACACGCCTACCACCAGGACAGGAAAATCAGTACGAGGAATTAAAAGCCGCTTTGATGAAACATTATGAAGTCACAGCACAAACGTATAGGAAGAAGTTTAGATCGTCTAGAAGAGAGCCGGGAGAACTATTCGCCGCCTACAGTCTGAGGCTGAAATCCTATCTCCAGAAATGGATGGACTTGGCAGAATTCAAGAGGGATTATGAGAGTCTCGAAGAGATGATGGTGGTCGACCAGATGCGAAAGCAAATGTCGAAACCTCTCAGAACCTTCTTGGGAGAACAAGGGGCGGAACGGATTGATGTTGTAAATAAGCTGGCGGAACGATTCGTAGAGGTACATGGGGAGGCTGCGGAACTCAGTATTCAAACCAAAGGTCAGGAGAAACAAGAGAAAAAGAAACCTAAGAACTGGGAAGGAGAAAAAGTGGAACCTTATATAAAGCACACAGAGGAGAGTTCCGAGAAGGTGAAGGAAGGAAACCAGAGCACCTCGAATTCTTCAGCGAAACGACAGTGGTCAGAGAAGTGGTGTTCATTCTGCAAAGTGCCATCTCATAACACGAAGGACTGCAGATCGAAACCTAAAAGTTCTTACTTCGCAGCATGCAAAGTGATTCCTACGACGGTGATCACAGACAAGGCTGAGATCGGCGAAGGAGAAAGGAACAAAAAAGACACACGGAAACCTAGGAAGGGAACATGGTGCACACTCTGCCAGTCGACAACACATAATACTGTGGACTGCAGATGCAAGGCAGAAGACGCCAATTGCATAACCAACCTCGAGGAATCAAAAGAGGAAGGCAAGGAAACGGTCAAGGAGATGGAAGACACTCCGGACCAAGAGAGGCCACCTGTGGTCGAACTGATTGAAGTCAATGGCCAGCAGGTTGTTTGTCTCTACGATACCGGTTTGGATGGGGAAGCGGTGGTGGATGCCAGCTTGGTAAGCCCAGACCAACTTACAGGGGAAACCATAGAAATACAGCCGGCAATGAGGAGTGCAGTTACCATGACGCTGCCAATCGCCAAGGTGGAGATTAAATCCAGGTACGTCACGGGCATTATTCCAGCTGCTGTATTATCTGACTCCTTATTTCCCATGATCCTTGTTACGAAATATGTCTTTTTGGGAATGCCCAAACAGCCAGCCCACAAGGGAACAGTAGTCAGTGGATCTCACGGGAAGGAAAGAGAGGCAGAGACACTATGCGACAACTCAGGGATAGGAGAATTGCATACTGCCCAGAGGAAGGATACTACGTTGCATCCTTGCTACAGGAAGCTGCAAAGAAGTGCTGAGCTACCAGAACGGGGACAGTACTTTCTGAAGAATCGACTACTCTATCGGAGAGCTGGGAGGGGAGATAACCTGCACGAGCAGTGGGTGGTTCCAGAGACCCACCGTCCTCACATTCTTCAGAGTGGACACATCATAGGCGAGAATCGACATATGGGTGTCCGAGAGACCTTGCAGCAAATTTCCGGCCATTTTTGCTGGCCAGGAATGACCGGAGATGTACGCCGGTGGTTGAAGTCTTGTTCGGAGTGCCAGAACGCACCACCCAACAAGCGGACTAAGAGTAACATAGCTTTTAAAGTGGAAGACAAAGTGGAAGTGTGGGGTCCAGCAGAGACCAATATACTCCAAGTAGGATGGAAAGGACCTTATCCTGTGGAAAAGGTGGTGTCCAAGAACATCTACAAAATACGGATCGGGGAAGAGAAGAAAAATCTCCCTAGACATCTCATTAGGAAATATGAAGAGAGATCCGGGAGCAAAGCTTCGCACTTTATGGTGATGGCAGCCATTGGGACAAAAGTTACCAGTCCAGACGAAGACCAGAGATCGCCAGTACAACATAGGAGGGCCTATGGGACAGTGCGTGATAGGTCAGATTTACCCAACGACAGGAGGAGGGAAATCACAAGTCAGGGAAAGGACAAGAGTGAAAGTTTCACCGGTAACCAAGTTCAGAAGGGGTGGGTAACGTCGGGAAAGGCGAGAAATACCCAGGACTCCAACCGAAGATTGGCTGACCAGATACAATCTCGCCCAAGATGGTCCTGGAAGCAAAAGTCCAGGAGATTTGGGAAAGACGACTCGGTCCAACGAGGACGAGGCGGAACATCCCCAGAGGCAAAGCCGGGGGAAACCAAGAGGACATGGAAGCAGTGTTACAATCAGGATGGGACGATCCGTCTGTATTGTGAGCCATCGCTTACGCCAGTGGAAAGGAGGTCGACTGAACGTACAGGGGCGATGAGCCAACACTAGTTTCAGTCATGAGTAGTATGGTAGGGTGCTTATGAAGTCGCCTACTGGATGAGGTGTTGATCCAGGTGAGGATCCAATCATATCATCAACACGTGATGTTAATAGCTACTTCAGAGAAGCTCAACGCACGGTGGATGTGATGGACGTTGTTGTTGCAACAGGACTTCACAGTGGAATACATCCCTGGTAAGGAGAATGTAGGAGCGGATTTCTTATCTAGACATCCAACTCCAGAGGAAGAGGAATAAGTTGGAGGATCATAGGAATCAAAACTACAGGGATGAAGAGTCGACGCGGTCAACTCTCTTAAGAGGGGGCCTATGTCACAGAAAAAACTGCAGTTTAATGATTCCTTGATAACTTACATATTAAAATACAAGGAAGGAGAAGGGTTAACAATTGTGTACTTCATTCTGCGAGGAGGAATAAAATTCACGAGCATTGACCTACGAATATAAAAATAGGATACAGGTACGCGCCGAGGGCAGTGACTCTCGCTAGTATCGGCCGACGGGAAAATGAACGGAGAATGCTTTGAAGTGCAAACGAGCGATGGACAGAGGACCAGCTCAACAGCGGAGAACGGAGCGCCCGGACGTATACGTGATTTCACTGAACTTTTGATGTTACGGGAACGACAAAGGCGATTG
>OY992891.1:18805162-18820162 GCA_963921405.1 Cepaea hortensis
CCTCCTCCCCTCCTCCTCCTGCGTTCTCCTCCTCCCTCCTTCTCCCTCTTCCTCCTCCCTCCTCCTCCCTCCTCCTCCACCCTACTCCTCCCTCCTCTTCCTAATCCCTCCTCCTCCCTCCTATTCCTCCCCTATTCCTCCTGTCTCCTGTCTCCTCCTCCTCCCTCCTCCTCCCTCCTCTTCCCTCCTCCACCTCCCTCTCCTCCTCCCTCCTCCATTTACCCAAGACAGACAGACAGACAGGAACGGGATCTTATATGACTACTTATATGATTTAAATGAGATGCTCTCCACCATGGGCTGGGCTGGGTCAGACAGACAAACAGACAGATAGATGGACAGACAGACAGACAGACAGTCGGGAACGGGAACTTATATGACTACTTATATGAATTAAATGAGATGCTCCCCATCAGGGTATGGGCGAAGCCGGGCCGGGTCAGACAGACAGACAGACAGATAGACAGACATACAGACAGATAGACAGACATACAGACAGATTGTCGGTAACGGGAACGAGAACTTATATGACTACTTATATGAATTAAATGAGATGCTCCCCACCAGGGTCTGGGCGAAGCCGGGCCGGGTCAGCTAGTAGTATATAAATGTAATATGTATGTAATTGTGATATATAATATATATTTTTATTGCAGTTTCATATAGTACTATAGTTTCTTATGTATAGTTATTTTATAAGAACATAATAGCTTTAGGTTTCGTAGATTAATAGCACATATTTCCCTATTCCCATTTACATACAGGGGGAATTAGTCTTAAAAATAATTACCATAGGTTAATCACATCTTGTGAGTCTCCCAAGAGACTATCGTTCCATAATTAATTAAATAATCGTTAGGACAATCTAGTTAGTTAACACAGATTAGTTTAGAAGTATAATATCAGTAAATATTTTTACCATCAAAAAGTACAGTTAGATTAAGGGAACCAACACATTTCACCCCATTTCATTTAATTACGTAAATTATCTCCCCGTAGTTAGTGAATCTCAGTACACAAAAGTAGAGCATATTTAGATAGAGTAGTTAGTATACTTAGAATGAGACCAAACAACCCTGTCAACTTGTAAATATTGTATAAAAAAATACACAGTGCTAATATATCGCACTATTATTCGGCTCAAAAACGTATAGACTGAGCTAAAACTTTTGTGCATCTTTTTATTTTCCCAGTATTTATTTTTCTCTTTTTTCATCATATTTTACAACAGTATTTTAATAACATAACAATGGTTGTTTTTTAAACATGTGAGAACTGAATGTGCGAGAGAAAGACGAAAACAAGGATAGAGTGAATGCATTAAATATAATGCGAGCGAACAATGTGCAGATTTTTCTGCACCCAAGAGGTTTTATAATTTGTCTGCGTCTTAGGTGTAACACATGTTAGTGAGTAGTTTATGTGTGTTGTTGCCATTATTACATTACATGTATAGGAACATTTTTAAGCTTCCTAGGTCGGCAAGGCAGTCACAAATTAAGCAAATGCATTCATTCGTGACTGCATAAACCAACCTGCGACGCTTGAAAAACATCATTCAGTAAATTATAAACATACACATATGTTTCTAATTTAAACATACATTAAATTTAACTAAACACGCAAACAACCAGATATACTTACAGATACAAATGCAGACAGCAATAAAAAGGAAGGGGGAAAAACTCATGAACAGGGGACATTACAGACTTACTAAACTCTGAAGACACATTGAAAGATTTAGCCACAAACGGAAGTTAGAGAGGTGAACATCAGCACACACACAACATGTAATAGAGTTGGAGAAACATTACATGAGAGCATGAATTTATATTCATGTATTGTACCCGTAAAAGGGACAATCTGTGCGGGATGTCGGTCAATCGACATTTTGAAAAGCAGGTCTTATAGACAATGGCTTTGGTTCGTTACAGCTCTCATATATGTAATGTGAATGAGTATTTACTCTAGCCAACAGTACAGTTGTGCAGCACTGATTAATAAGCCAGTTGGATAAGTACGACAATGTGACATCAGACAGTCATAAGTTAGTGATTATAGCCAAGACATGAGTACTTAACCCTACCAGCACTTGACAAAATTAGACCCAACTAATTTTTAGATATGACAACAGATTGCGTCACACCCATGAGCTAAATTTGGTGACGCAATACGGGGAGGGGGGCGAGAGCGTGTCAAGGAGCTGGATATGTATAGAGAGAAGTAGGACAAGACGGATAAAGGAAAGGACAGAGACATGACATAGATAAGGACCTTTACGAGAGAATAGATAGAGAAAGACAGTATAAGGAGATAGAACCCCAAACAGTTATATGACAGAACCTAGACAGGACATGCACGTGACATAGCTAGGACATAACTAGGACGTAACGGGATTAACTCCCGAGAGAACCCCAAACAGTTATATGACAGAACCTAGACAGGACATGCACGTGACATAGCTAGGACATAACTAGGACGAAACGGGATTAACTCCCGAGCTAGGACAGAGTACGTTAACCACGGGGACTACCCGTAACCAGACTGAACAATAGTACAGCTGAAGGTTAACGAGGACTTGACCACTGAACGGTGTGACAAGTGACTCAGCACGCCATGCGGCTGGCCGCACGAGAACTGAGGACCAGTAGCTGAACGAGACCTGTGAATTCAGGCAGACCGGACCCGACAGTTAGAGCGACAAGACCTGTGTGTTTACTCTCGCCATCTATGTAGTTTAGAAAGGGGCGCAGTTATACGTAGCGAGTGTAAAGAATGTATTTAAGTATTGAATGTCATTTATGTATGCTCAAGAAAGGAGCTGTATATTATGTAGAATAAATCCTGATTCATTATATACTATTCGTACGAAACGTGTTTGTGATCGTGAGGTATGAATGAAGTGACCAGCATTTCTGTGTAAATTCAGGTTGTTGACAGATACTAACCTCTCTCTCCCTTCCCCCCCCCTCTCTCTCTCTCTCTCCCTCTCTCTCTCTAACCCTCTCTCTCGCTCTCAAAACTTGCTTATTTGTCCGCATACCCCAGGAGGCATATCGCAATAACTATACATCTCTCTCTCTCTCTCTCTCTCTCTCTCTCTCTCTCTCTCTCTCTCTCTCTCTCTCTCTCTCTCTCTTCTCATATATACCTTGCACATGTCCATGTACACTATTGTATGAATGTCTGTTCAGTGGTGTAGATGTATGTATGTGCGCTCACGCATATCAGTCCACCCAGACTTTAGGACTCGCCTCACAATAACATAAAGGAGTACATAATGTGAGTTTGGTTAGTATCACCATCATACTTGGGTGCACACTCCATTGCTCTTCAATATTTGTCCACTGGCACCCACTCATGCTTTGTTAGCACATCCACTGAGATTGCTCGAATACCATTCTCAGACTACCATCACAGGTTGCCGTCCTACCTGCCTGCCTCCGTCCTCTTTTCTTTCAATGTGCTCTGTAAACCGTTACACCCACCACTCTGTCATCCTATATCAAATTCCCTCAGTTGGGTATAACAAGAAGACATCGGTGATACTTGGGGTTAAACACAGCTAGAAATTTGAGGTAAGTATGAACATTTTTTTTCAAATTTTCATTTTCTTTTCATTGCTTTAATTTTTTTCATCTTTTTGTTCTTCTCGTCCTGTCGTCATGTTTTGATGAAGTCATAGAAGATCTCTGTAACTATATGTTGTGTTTTGTGTATGTGTTTGTTTGTTGATGAAGACTAATCACCGCAACGTCCTGTATGTGTCGTAATTCTGTTATGTATAGCTGCACTACTTTGTATCATTTTATATTGTTTACAACAACAAAAGTGATGCGATAACTGTATAGAAGATGTGAGAGTTACCTAATTGTTGTAATCTCGGAGACATAACTGCTACCTCCTGGATTAACTGGGACAGCTGCAAAAGTGACAGAAATACTATACTATACTATACTATACTATACTATACTATACTATACTATACTATACTATACTATATGGTACTGTACTTTACTTACTGTACCCTGCTATGCCATGCCATGTCATGCTATGCTATGCTACGCTATGCAATACTATACTATACTATACTATACTATACTATACTATACTATACTATACTATACTACGGAGCCAATATGGTATATTGTCTAGCACGCTTGCCTACCAGATCCGGCAATAATGAGTTCGAATACCGTTGGATGAGGGCATATTTTCAGTGATCTGGACATCCAGGTAGACCCAGCCTAAAATTGGTACAGGAAATGTCCTCGGACGTAAAGGCGACCGGCCTGATATTGACCACGTCATCCGGCGAGCACCGATTCTTCTTCTTCTTCTTCAGCATTCCGAGCCATTGAGGTTCTTTGCTGCAAATACAATCTGTCTCCATTCGTCTCTCTGGTGGACCTTCTCCTGCCAGTCGTTGATTCCAAGTGCTTGTAGGTCTGTATATATATTATCTCTCCACCGCCTTCTTGGTCTACCTCGGGGTCTACGGTCATTTATTTCCTGAGTGTAAGCGAGTTTTGTTTCCCTATTATCTTCCATTCTTTCTATATGCCCCAGCCATTGTAGTCTATTAGCCTTCATGATACCAGTGATTAGCGGGGACTTAAACAAATCATAAATGTCTTTGTTACTTCTTCTTTTCCACTCTCCACTTTGTGTATCCCTAATGGGATTGCTCTGTAAAAATATCGGGCTAGCACCATTGTCGTTGTGATGACGTACTCCAGCAACATTGTCGTTGTGATGACGTACTCCAGCAACATTGTCGTTGTGATGACGTACTCCAGCAACATTGTCGTTGTGATGACGTACTCCAGCTTCCCTTTCTCATGTCAAGCCCACAGAATGTGGACTGTCTACTTCTGATACGAGTGACCAGTTCTCTTTGTGAGTTCACTTCTTTCAAGGTTTCTTCGTTGTTCTTTCTATCCGTTCACGCTCTTGTGCTTCTATAAAACCACATCTCCGCAGCTTCCACATCAATGCTCACTTATCTGATATGTGCCCATGATTAGCTGCCGTACATCTGAATTGGCTCAATATAACTCTAAAGAGCTCTTTTCCTCAACTCGACTGACAAAGATAAATTCCAGAGAATCTTCTTCATGTTGTGAAATGCTAACTGTGGGCTATACTACATGTAACATCCTTACTACATCTTATATCTGTTTTTATCAAAGTACACAATTATTAACTACATTGACTTGTCTCAGATTTGTTCCGTTCACTTTGGTGTAATGTTTAATAAATAACAATTGTAATTTGTTCCGTTCCCTTTGGTGTAGCGTTTAATAAATAACAATTGTAATTTGTTCTCTTCCCTTTGGTGTGGCGTTTAATAAATAACAATTGTAATTTGTTCCGTTCCCTTTGGCGTGGCGTTTAATAAATAACAATGGTAATTTGTTCCGTTGCCTTTGGTGTGGCGTGTAATACATCTTCTTCTTCTTCAGCGTTCCGAGCCATTGAGGTGTAATACATAACAATTGTAATTTGTCCCGAAGCAGTTTCTTGCTATGTGTCTGTGATATGATCGGGCCATCACATTCTGTAAGCCTGAATGTACGGAGACATAGGTGGCCAATCTGTCCCTGACTTTAGTGTAGGCCTGAATGTACGGAGCCATAGGTGGCCAATCTGTCCCTGACTTTAGTGTAAGCCTGAATGTACGGAGACATAGGTGGCCAATCTGTCCCTGACTTTAGTGTAAGCATGAATGCACGGAGACATAGGTGGCCAATCTGTTCCTTTAGCAGGCGACTAGCTCAGCCGTCGAACCCACCGTGCTCAAAACATTATCAGCGCAGTTCTCTATCAACTCATGTTACATTTGAGTGTACAAGTGTTCTTTGTAATAACCATTACTTCTGTTTTTCTTTTGTTACATTTGGATGTACAGTTGTTCTTTGTTATAACCATTGCGTCTTTTTTTCCTGTTGTTACATTTGGGTGTACACTTGTTTTGTTTTTTAAATTAATATAACCATTATGTATGTTGTTGTTTTGTTACATTTGGGTGTACAATTTTGCTTTGTTGTAACTATTTCTTTTGTTTTTCTGTTGTTACATTTGGGTGTACAATTGTTCCTTGTTATAACCATTTCTTCTGATGTTCTGTTTTACATTTGGGTGTACAAGTATTCTTTGTAATAACTATTACGTCTGTTGTTCTGTTGTTATTTTCAGTGCACAAATGTTTATTATAATAACCACTACTTCTGTTTTTCTTTTGTTTAGACTAAGTCCTTTGTTTTGACTTTCTGTTGTCTAACATTTCTTGTAACAGCATTTCATTTTTAGCGACCAAAACCACGCCATCAGCATAAAGCAGGTTGTTTACATTATGTGAAAAATCACCAACACTCTAATCATTTCTTTGTGTTTCAAACTATCGAATGTCGTAGTGTAGTAAATAAAACACACACATAAAAGATTGTTCATTTTAATAATTGCTTCAATTAATGTTCTTATACGTTGTTAGTGTCTTTCCCTTCTATAAAGAACCACTGAACATTTCTGATTTATTTTAATGGCGTTCATTCATTCATTCAGTAGCATGTCCTTTGCAGAACCTCGCTCCCAGAATAACCTTCCGGAAAACCTCTCGATCACAAGCAAGATGTCCCGCGTCTAATACACCCATCTGGAGATCATCCGCCACTTCCTGCACCCATCTTCTCTTTGGCCTTCCTCTTCCTCTCTTCCCAGGCATAGACCCTTCCATTATTGTTCTCTCCAAACTTTCGTGACGTTTCAAGTGACCAAAATACTTCAATTTTCTTTGTTTTATTGTCTTTAATAGCCAACCCTCCTCAATATTCAACTCTTGAAGTATGGATGCATTTGTTCTTTTCTTTACCCAAGATATTCTTAGAACTCGTCTATAACATTTATATTCAAAAGCGTTTATGCGCTGTTCAGCTTGTTTAGTAAGTGTCCATGTCTCACAGGCGTATGTTGCTATGGGAAAGATGCATGCTCTTAAAAATCTAATTTTTGTAGTTCTGTCTGTCCCACTCCATAATTTATTCATATGTTTTAGTCTTTGAAGAGCAATGGATAGTCGCCGTTTAATTTCTTTCATTGTGTCACCGTTATTGGTAATCAATGACCCAAGATATTCAAAATTTTCCACCACCTCCAATTTTCCCCCATTAATGTATATTTCTTTCTCCATAGTAGTTTTATCTGTATGCATTATCTTTGTTTTTTCTATGTTAAGATATAAGTTGTGATTTTCACTATTCAATTGGGTTGAGGCTATTAGGTTTTCTATGCAATTCTGTGTTGTGGATAGTAATACTGTATCATCAGCATACCGAATCTCTGGTATGTCATGACCGCCGATATTTAGGGCATCATATAGCTCCCTGTTTATATCATCTCTTACATTTCTCATTATATTTTCGGCGTACAGGTTAAACACATAGGGTGACAGCACGCAGCCCTGACGGACTCCTTGCTTGATGTTAAACCAATCTGATGTCTCGCCATCTATTCTAACTGCTGCTTGTTGGTCTAGATAGAGCATTTTTATGATTTGTACTATATGTGATGGAAAGCCCATATTCCTCATGATTTCCCAAAGTTTCTGATGGTGTACACAGTCAAATGCCTTTGAATAATCCACAAAACATGAGAATAGGTTTACATTAAATTCTCTGCACTTCTCTATTATTAAACGCATGTTGAATATGTGATCTCTTGTTCCTCTTCCTTGTCTAAATCCAGCTTGAACCACGTTAATCTCTTCTTCCATTTTCTTACGAAGTCTTCGCATTATGACTTTTAGTAGAATTTTACTTGCATGACTGATCAGGGCAACAGATCTATATTTGGTGCATAATTTCAGGTTGCCCTTTTTTGGTATTGGAATGAAAATAGTTATCTTCCAATCTTTTGGCCATATACCATATTTCCAAATCTTTGTACATAATGCATGATATATGTGTATGCTTTCTTCTCCTCCCGCTTTAATTAGTTCAGCTGGTATCTCATCACAACCAGGTGTTTTACCATTCTTCAGGTTCTTTATAGCCCACGCAATTTCATCTAATGAGGGTTCAGGTTCTGTCTCTGCTGTCATTGGCTCATGTATCTCATTTATATCCTCACTGTCACTCATATCATACATTCCACTGCAGTACTCCTGCCATCTTTCTAGAATTTGTCTAGATTCTGTTAAGATATTTCCCATCTTGTCACAGATAACATTCAATTGAGGTTGAACATTTCTTGTCAATAACTTCATTTCTTTGAACATTTCATAATCTCTTCCAGTCTTATGATATTGCTCTATTCTGGTACAGCAATCTTGTATATATTGATTTTTGTTCTTTCTTTAGTTCTTTCTTATTTCTCGAGTTAAAGATTTATACTTCATCCTGCTGTTATCGGATTCATCTCCTTTCTGTTTCAGCTCCCTTCGTTGTTTTATTAATTCTAACGTGTCTGATGTAATCCATGGCTTAAGTTGCTTTTTCTTGGTTGGAATGAAATCTTTGGCTGCAGTTATCAAGATATCTCTAGCTTGTACTGACAGTTCATCAGGTGTTATTTCTTCTTGCACAGACATCAAGACCTCAAAGCGATTCCTAACTTCTATGTTGTATGCATCTGGTATTTTTGTGAGATCAAAATGAAGTGGTCTTGGTCCTCGGGTAAGCTTTTTGAGTTTTAATTTCAGATCTGCTTCTAATAACTGATGATCCGTATCACAGTCTGCACTTCGTAGGGTTTTTGCAGATGTTATGCTTGATCTCCATCTTCTTTGTATTAAAATAAAATCTATCTGATTTTTGGTAAAACTGTCTGGAGACTTCCATGTGAAGAGTATTCTTGGATGTTGTTTGAAAAGCGTGTTGGCTATCGTTAACTCATTTTCTGTGCAAAATTCAATTAATTTGTCACCTGCATCATTTCTATTTCCTAATCCAAATTTTCCTAAAACGTGTCTCTCATTTTCAGCTCTTCCTGCACCTACTTTTGCATTAAAATCTGCCATTATTATTGCTATATCATTATGACTGCCATGAGCATGACGACGTCATGGCATGGTTCAGTTATAGCCTAGGTCACAGAGTACAGGTTACGACTGTGTTCAGAATTGAACACGAGAACGTGGAAAGCAGGGGCTTTCCACGCAACGTGAAAACGCTTGAGCTCACTGCCCAGGTGACAGGAAGTGAGCTCGGGACAAGGGAGTCGGCGTTGATCCATCGTCCTGTGTGGACATGGTGAAAAGTAGACAGCGTTATGGCTCTACATTGAGCCACGCATTTAATCTGTGATGTAGTGTAATGTGATGTGACTGTCGAATAAGTGATGGTATCTGATTATGTGATTGTGTATATTATACGTAGGAAACTTATAACAGTCTTTGTGTTCACTCTTGTTCGAGTTAACTGGAGTTCGAGTGGGTGAGGTTTATGACGTATTATCGAGTAACCATGATATACTCATGTGCTGCGAGATGACCAGGGTTCTGACTGGAGAAGAAGAGAAGAATGAATCATCGCCTGTTGGACACGAGAAGTGTTGCTACACAAGTATCGATAGTAGCTCATTCAGATAATCCCAGTCATATCCTGGCACTTGGGGGCTTATCGTCCATATGAAACCTGAGGCCACAGATGATGATTTTACATACGTAACACGTGCCAACGTAAAGTTTAAGCCACAAAGTATCATTCTACAAATAGAGAATTGGCTAACGGAAAAGTTGATATCACACATGATGAAACGAGAAACATAATCACCAACTCCAGCTATCATAATGAATTTGAAATGACAAAACAGGCGTAGAACTGTACGCATTACAAAAGGCATGTGAACAATTGAACAGATTCGGCAAAAAGATGTAGTCAACAAGTGTAATAGTTAAATAAGTCTTATCTAGTATTGAAAATGTGACTGTGTGAAATATATAAACAGTTAGTACTATGTGATTGAAGATATTGACTTAATATTGGTGCAAGACTTTAAAGACGAAGAGAAATTTATTTCTTACAAATGTGTCACTAGTAACAATAAGTGTACACAAGTTGAACGGTGAAAGGACTATAATTGTGAATGAGGACAAATCAAGGAGTCAACAGTGAGTATTGATTATTCTAATGAGGCAATGGACACATCATGTGACTGGAAAGTTCCTTTTAAATTAGATATGTCAACAAACCACTTGGGATTCATATAACTTGCCTGTAAACATGGGAATTCCCCGTACGAACTGGTAAAACCTGTGAGCAAGCATCGATTGGTTCTTCAACGCAAGCGGTGTGTAAGGAAATAAATCACCGACAGTGAAGTTAAATTACGAGTACAGCGAGAGAAAATATGGAACAGGCCTACAGGGTTGTGACAGGCTTGCTGTGTCAACAAGCGAGGTCAGACGTTCGACAGGTCTACTGTGTTAATGAACAGATGTTCAACGTAAACAAGTGAAGGGACAGTCATAGCTGGCTACAGTTGTGTAAATTCAAAAAACGGAGACACAAGTTAACAATTTGAGACGTCAGGATGTGATCAGCCAGGCTGAAATAAACTTTTATAAAACGTGAACATTTTCTAATAAACACCGGAACTGTGTGAACTTGTAAAGTGCCGGTATTTGACAGAACACCGTGTTATATTCGTGGGGCCTGGTGTGTGTGTGTAGTTCATAGCTGCCGTAAAAACATTAAGTAGGCTATTGGATCAACTGAAATTAGGTTAAACATTGTAACTGTGTGATTAGACAGTGTAAGTTAGGAAAATGGTAAACAAACAGCAGGACAGTTAAGCTAGGAACAGGCAATATAGAAACCATTTGCGTTGTGCAGTTAGTATTTAACATTTAGTCTATTAAGCATGTGCAGTTATATTGTGATATGTTGTTATTGTTTAGTTTGTGTTATATATATGTAATTGTGAATTGGTTGTATGTGACAGTAACCTAACGAATGCATATAAAATTACTTGGTAGCAGCATTATGTAATAAATTGGAGTACGGTCTACGTTAAAAAATAACTATAATTATTGAACAACTTACTAGTTAGTATAATATTTAATTAGTAGGCCTACTTATGTGCGGAAACCAATATATTAACGAACATTATACGATAATAAGATGATAGTAATAATTAGTGAACGATACGGTAGAATATTTTACGGTTATGTTATTATAATTAATTTTGGTTATAGTGTATTAATGAATTAACACATCAAGTGGGTAATTATGAGCCCTGTCGTGGACTGTTATAATGTCCTGACAGCAGGAGATTGAATCAATCATTATTGGAATTTATAGGTTACAGTTATGCATGATTTCTGAATTTTGTTATAATTCTAGTAATTATTTTGTTTGGTTCTTAATGATTTATTGCATGCAGAAGTTTGGTTAATTTAAATCATCATCATTTTTTGCATGCAGGTTTGAGGATAATATTATTATTCTTCTGCAAGTATTTTATTGTTATTTAAAATAGAATTGGCAATTGTTTGTCCAGTGGAAAATTAACAGATAGTGAATTAACACCTGGCGAAGTGAATTTCGCATGAGTGAGTTTGTTTACAACTGGAGACGTGCATTGCCGGCATGGTTCGTGGGTAATCTTTCTGTGCCGACAAGAGCATTTCTCAAGAATGTGTTTCGCATCGTGTAGAGCAGCCTTCCGGCATATGGCATGGGTAATTGTTATGTGGCGGGGGACTTGCTATCCAGGGTGTTGGGCATAGGTGATTGTAGGTTCAACTAACTGGTGTTTTGTCTATGGGTAAATGAGACACAACAGAGTGTCGTTGAGGTAAAGTGTGATTTAGAAATAAAAATAGTTTACAACTGATAACAGCATGTGAGGTTGTGTTATATCAGCACCTGACTGGTGTCGCGTCTCTGGGTTATCATACGCGACATTGTTTTGGGCTATGGTGGAACATAATTTCTAAGCATTTAGTTCATATTTTCCACTGTATAAATTTCTTTGAAGTTGAGTTTGTGGCATGGAAAATTATTTAGGTTAACATCATCATGTCTTGCATGCTATGGTTGAGTGTGGTAGTTGGTTTACTTTTCATTTGTGGATTTTGGTTAATACTATCTTTAGTGAATGGGAATTCATTTCAAATGGGTGGATATCCGAGCGGTGTCTGGCGGTGCAGTGTTCTCTTTGGTAACATCAGACTTGTCGACTCCATCACGGCATCGGCGGAGATCGCTGGGAGAAAACATCGGTTGGGATGGAAACCGGAGATGACTTTGTCAGTATTGATAGTAGGATAAGTTACGTCATGTGGGCGGCTGATCTAGGATACGGGTTATGGTGGTTGATGTGAATGGAATGAATGTGTTAAATGATAATCCTTGACGGGGACCGGTGGCACAGATCATTTCGATATTTGTTAGGTTTATATTTTAATTTTGGAAGATTTTGTGATTGACAACAGTAGTGGATAGGTAAAAACATATTGGTATTGGCATCAGTTAATGTGGGTTTGCTAACACCTGGTGAGCTATGTATGTGCTCGCTGTGTGATGGCGGTCTCGCATTGCAGATTGTTGATATAAGTGTGGTTTAGTGGCAGATGGAGACTCACTCATGTGTGGAGGCACTATGGATTGACTTATTGTACAGAACTAACCTATGTAAATATTTTGTTGATTGATTGCATGTCTTACTAACACGTGGTCATGGTGTCACATATCCATACAGGTTGAGTTAGAATTTAAATTTAAGAAGAGATGTTATGGGAAAAGTAGCTTTATTGCTATATAAGTATGACTATGTAATTATATAGAGATTGATTAGTAATTATTTTATGGAATAGAGAACTTAAATTATAAACAATGATTGTTATTATTGCAAATATAGCATTATATTATATGTTATATAATTATATGATTGATGTTGGGTGTTAGATCATTATTATTACGATTACATATTTATTATTGATACGGATTAATGAATATTGTGAACTATTGATGTAAATGCTATATAATTTTAGTAATGAGAATATAATTACTTATTGGTAGAGTATAGATATTATTTAATTTTGTTATTAATTGATTGATTGAGACATATATTTCTGTTCATATTTATTATTATGTTGCATTTATTGATATTTGTTGATTGATTTTGATTAATATAAGAAGAAATTGTTTAGATGTATAGGATACTTAGTATTGGAATAATTAATGAAAGGGAGGAGAGTACTATATAGAGGATGAAGATACAACAGAAGCTGTGGCAGTTAAAGCGTAATGATTTGGTCAAATGGAACGAAGCGGCCAGTAACATAAGATGCTCTCAAGCTTATTAGCTGCAACTATGTTCATTGCTATACGCTGGGTCTACAACGACAGAGTCAAAGAGGATGTCTAGGCTGGCGGTACTTGGAACTTGGTACAAGCATGGGCGGTGGTGGAAGTATGTGGCTGCAGTGGCTGACTGACTGGAGATGCGGGTGGTCAAGTATGGTAACGCGACAACAGCAAAGATGTGCTGGCGGTACTTGGAACTTGGTATCTTTCTTGGGCAATCCTTGCAGTCGGGTATCAGTCTGTCTACCATGGGAACGCTGGCTTGCGTTGTACAGGTGGCCTTGTATGTAACGCGATAACAGCTGATCTTTTAGACCTGGGACGAGTGGCTTAGTAAATGAGTGGTGAGGATGAGCAGATGAAGCTGAGTGATGGTCAGTCTGGTATGACCACCAGTGACGCTACCTACCAACACGCTGAATTGATTAAAATACCTGCACAGCATTGATAGAATGGAACTATTGATTCTCGTAGTCATATTAGAAACTGAGGGTTCATTTAGAAACATAATAGAACTTGAGTGTAGAAATCTTGATTCGATGCTATAAAGAAAATTTACATTGATATTGTTATACAGAAATTTGGATTAAAGGGTGTAGGACAAAATAGAGGTATGCATTTGGATGTACTTTATATGTTGATGAGAATAATTAACTAGTTGGATATTTCAGAGTGACAAGAACTTAACAAGGTTTATGGAAAGATGACAGATAAGTAAATTAGAATTAGAACTACATTAATATTGCTTACACAACTGAAAATTGGATATTTCAAAAATTGATTCTCAATTTTTGCCCGTGGAAGGGGGGAATGCCATGAGCCTGACGACGTCATGGCATGGTTCAGTTATAGCCTAGGTCACAGAGTACAGGTTACGACTGTGTTCAGAATTGAACACGAGAACGTGGAAAGCAGGGGCTTTCCACGCAACGTGAAAACGCTGGAGCTCACTGCCCAGGTGACAGGAAGTGAGCTCGGGACAAGTTAGTCGGCGTTGATCCATCGTCCTGTGTAGACATGGTGAAAAGTAGACAGCGTTATGGCTCTACACGCATATAATCTGTGATGTAGTGTAATGTGATGTGACTGTCGAATAAGTGATGGTATCTGATTATGTGATTGTGTATATTATACGTAGGAAACTTATAACAGTCTTTGTGTTCACTCTTGTTCGAGTTAACTGGAGTTCGAGTGGGTGAGGTTTATGACATATGATCGAGTAACCATGATATTCTCATGTGCTGCGAGATGACCAGGGTTCTGACTGGAGAAGAAGAGAAGAATGAATCATCGCCTGTTGGACACGAGAAGTGTTGCTACACAAGTATCGATAGTAGCTCATTCAGATAGTCCCAGTCATATCCTGGCAATGACCAATCTTATTTAATGTGTCTTGTAGTGTGTTGTAAAAATCTTCAATTTCGTCCTCCTCTGCTGTTGAAGTAGGTGAACATATCTATATGAGAGTTGTGTTTTTTGGACGGCTTTTGTCTAATAGTGAGGATTCTATCACTAACTGGATTATATCCCATTAAAGATTTTGCAGTTGTCTTATCTAAACAAAATGCCACTCCACTCTGGCCTCCGACATCTCTACCAGAATTAATGAAAATACTTCCATTTTCAGTTGTAAAATGTCCCTTGAAGCTCCAGCAACGTTCACTAATTCCTAAAATTTGAATGTTTAACC